>KN882948.1:93921-111894 GCA_000934455.1 Apostichopus parvimensis
GTACAAGGCTTATTATCACAAAGAAGTAGAACAACTAAATCCTCCTGAAGTGGTTTTGATGAGAGCTAGAGCACGCTTAGAAGACACTGGATATGGTCCATTCTCCGATAATTGCGAACATTTCGCAACTTATTGTAAAACAGGTCTGCATCGCTGTAATCAGCTCCACCAACTGAAGATAACACTGCGTGCCTGGATCCGTAGGATTGTTTTAAGTGTCTTACATATGGCAATCGTCGTTTCATTCTCGGAAACGATAGAGATGGTTGCAGGCAACAACAAGCATTGGCTCGGCACCATATTATTGGTCGCTTCCGAGATTTTGTACCAGATTTTCGTGGTAGGTGTGATTTATTGCCGTGATTCTCCTAGGGAGGGATTTCGTATGGATGGAGACCCGAGAATGTCGCGCGCATGTAAATGCGCGTCACTAAAGGCTGCGTTACAGTCTGCTCTGTTTGTGAGTTTTGCCATAGCCGCGAATGTCGCTTTGCTGGAAGCCTTGAATGAAAAGTACGGACCATGGTCAGAAGCAAAGATAGCAGGTGCAGAGATTGGGCTCGGCATTGCTGGAGGAATGGTCGGTAACATTGTAGGATTCTTCCTCTTTGCATTCCTTCCTTATCCTTATTGTAGAAACGAAATACCAGTTTCAGGAGAAATAGCCATTGTTACTTGATCGGCAAAAGATATCATTTGTGCATTTACTATATAGGCGGTTTGTGTATATACATATATGGGAGATAATCACCTCCATATGTATTTATGGTATACCTTATAGATTACCCTTCTATAGATATATCATGGCTTTGACACTGCTTACTGGAAATTAATTTACATTAATGTTTCATACGGAGCATATAAGTTGCAGGACATATCCACTGAGAAATCAATAACACGTTTCTAGATTTCGTCAAATATTGGATTCAATATGTTTATTTTTGATACGTAGGCTATATAAAGGTCTATATGGTGTATAAAAACAATTATGTTTTGCTTTATAGATCTGACAAGCTATAATTTAATGCTGTGATATGTATACTGATAACTAATTCAGTATATTTATTTTATATTGGAATGCCCAAAACGGCTTTGATATGCTCAGTCCAGTTTGGAGATGTTCACCTCATTGTGTGTACAGTTGGAACGTACGGCGCTCAATAGTTTCAATTTAAGCAGTAGACAATTGTGTTGATCTAATAATCATAACTGTCTATAAACTAACATTTGTTTAACTTAGTTTAATAAATTCGTCTAAATTCGTCTACAACACCTCAATCGTCATTGACACAATTACGGTAAATTAACTTCCAACATATTTTGAAACAGCGGGTTCATTACTTATTCATAGAGTGAACGAAACGAGAAATGGCACAAATTAGTTACGTTTCGTGGAACTGGTGTTATACTTACTATGTAACATGACGAAGAAAAATTATTTCTCAACTTCAAGACTCATAGTCAAATGAATTATGACAAAAATGAAAGGGAAAAGGAGATGAGAGAAAAATAAAATTACCTAGCTTAAAGTTCTGTAATGATTTAACTGGGCCTGTGTTATCGAAAATGTTAATGCTTCCATCGTATGTTTTTTAAGTCAGTTGCCACGGTAACTGATGGACTCGTGATAAGTCCTGGTTTCTGACTTTATCCTTTCTTGTTACACCCCTCATAATTCTTTCCATTGCTCCCTCTGTCACTTAAAGCTTCTTTTATAACCTCTTGGTATTTGTCCATGTCTCTGCTCCATAAGAAATCACTGTGATAATACATTGATTGAAGAGTTGTTTTTTCAATGTCACTGGGAGGCTCTCATCCCGCAATATGAAACTGAGCATACCTAACTTCGCCCACGCCAGCTGGATACGTCTGTTTACCTCTCCTACTGTGTCATTTGCCAAGGATATTCTTTTACCCAAGTATACATAACTGTCTACTTTTTCTATGATTTCGCCATCAACTGTAATCGTGTGGTCTTGTAATCTATTACTCATCATTACTTTTGTCTTCTTCATGTTCATATTCAAGCCTGCCTTTTTGCTTTCTTCACTCAACTCACAAATCATCGTCCCCAGTTCCTGAGTTGTGTGGCTTAGAAGCAAAATGTCATCTGCAAATCTAAGATGAGTTAGATGTTCACCATCCACTTCAATTCCCTGTGATTGCCATACTAGGTTCCTGAAGACATCCTCCATTGCTGCTATGAAGAGTTTTAGAGAGCTCGGATCGCCTTGTCTCACACCTTTCAGAATGTCAAAAGCGTTTGATGTCATATTTTCATGGTATATCTTTGAACTTGGGTCTTTAAAGATTGCTTTGATAAAGCGAATATACTTCTTTTGACTTAACTGTTTCTCCAAGCAATGACTGGGGTCCAGGCTATCAAATGCCTTTTCGTAATCCACAAAGCTAAGGCATTGGTTGAAACGGTATTCTTTGGCTTTTTCTATTATCTGACTCAAAGTGTGTAGATGGTCAGAGGTTCTGAATCCTGCTCTGAAGCCTGCTTGCTCACGGGGTTGATTCTCATCCAATTGCTTCTCTATCCTGGCAAGAATAACCCTAGTAAAGAGTTTATACACATGAGGTAGCAAACTGATCGGTCTGTAGTTTTAAATATCTTACACATCGCCTTTCTTGAATAGCATAATGACTTTAAATTCATTCCATTGTGTGGATATTTCTTCAAGTTTCATAATTCTATTGAACAGTTTTGTTAGAACATGTATAACGCCTTCTCCTCCCAGCCTACGAATATCTACTGTCAGATGGTCCATTCCAGGAGCCTTTCCTTTTTTCATTTGGTCTAGAGCACTTTGTACCTCCGCTTTTAAAATCGGTTAAACATCTTCAGCCTTGCTCGACCAATCTTCATACTGTCTCCAATTTGATCTGTCAGTATTGTACAGCTCTCTGTAGAAGGATTCAATAGTTTCTGTGATCTGTGTTTTGTCTGTAACCTCCAAACCATCTTTTGTCTTATTGATGATATAAGCTTCCTTGCTCCTTCCAGTTTTCCTATTTATAGTTCTTGGTCCTTTGTTGTTTTCTAACACTTCTTTCACTATCTTTGATCTGTACTTTCTTTTTCGGTTTCTTCTCATTTTACGGAAGATGGTTTTGTTCAGTTCTGTGTATTCAATCTGCTTGTGTGTTGATGACTGTCTTAAAGATTTATGGGCTTTCCTTTTCTCGTCTAATTACCTTATTTCATCTTTTTCTTTATATGTAGTCTTAACTGGTTTATTTGTGTCTTTAGTCATTTTTTTAGCTTCTTCCATTACAGTGTTGATGATATCATCGTAGTGCTGATCCAGTGTTTTTTCCTCATCTAGATCTTCCAATAAAGCAAATCTATTCTGTAATTCAAGTTGAAATTGCTGTTTTTTGACAGAGAGCACATCCAGGTTGATATGCTTCTTCTTGGGTTTCTGGACCTTTCTCAATCTTTTCATCTTCTTATCAATCCTCAGCTTGGCTCTCACAAATCTGTGATCGCTGCCTGTATCAACCTTTGTTACTATTCCTACATTCATCAAGATTCTCTTATGGTCACAGATTATGTAGTCAATCAGGTTATGTGTCGCGGCATTGGGACTCTCCCACGTCCAGTATCTTTTGATAAGTTTCTTGAAGTATGTGTTGCCGATTATTAGGTCTCTACTTGAAACAAACTCCAGCAGCCGTTGACCTCTTTCGTTACGATCTCCTACCCCAAATGGGCCTATTCCTTTCTCCTCGCTGTCTTTCTTATTTCCTCTTTTGGCGTTTAAGTCACCCATCAATATTGTATGGGTCGAGTTCACAGTTACCATCACGTCATCCACGTTCTTGTAGAATTCTTCAATTATGTCATCACCATGACTAGATGTTGGTGCATACACTTGAATGACTTTTAATGTATGTTGCTTACTTATTTGTAGTCTTAAATATGCAATCCTGTCTGAGACTTCGTTATATTCCAAGATATTGCCTTCTATGACTTTGTTTACTAGGAAGCCAACACCGTTGCAGCCTCTGATTATTGCCGAAGTAGTAAACAATGTGTGACCACAGTTTGTTAGCTTTATGAGATCACTTGGGCGTCTTGTTTCTGCAAGTCCTATTATGTGCCACTTTATACCTTCGACCTCCTCGAGAAGGGTATAAAGGTCTTCTTCTCTTCTCAATGTTCTTACATTGTAAGTACATATAAATAAATCTGTGTGGTTCCTGCTTGTACTCCCATCTATGTTGAACCTTCCTTTCGGCTTTGGATCCAACTCTTCATCCTGTGGCTTAACACCTCGAAGTACAGCATTCCCCGGTATCCAACTCCACCTGTAGAGTAGGGCCCATTATGGCCATGGGCATCACGGCCTCTTTTTTGTTTCGTTTCAATTATTGATGAAGGATTTATGCCTTCTCTACCGCACTGGCAAGGTGAGTTGATAGAGGCTGGATGAGCTATACAGCTCTTAGTCAGATTCTGGTGTAACGTCTGGCAGAGGGTCCAGCACCCCCCCCCCCCCCAACCATGCGACAGGTTGCACTGGGCTTCATGTTACCAGTGGCAAGAGAGATCAATTGAACTGCTGATCAAAATTGACCATCATCTTGACCTGACATCATTGTGCCTGTAATTAAAGATAATAAGAATTCGAATGATTTCGTTAAAATGTCAATTTATAAAGGAATAGAATATCGTAATGAAGCCATTATTACATTGAATCAAAACATGAAAGCTGAAAATGACCGTTATCTATGGACAAACTGTGCATGTCAAAGCATTGTGACGTCACTGTCAACATTGTTATTCAGTAAGAGTAGCATTTGAGGGGAATTACAGGTAATTCCTGGAGCAGAGATTGAAAGACATTTCCGGGGTTGGATATAGGAAAATTATAGCAGACACTGTCTGACCATAACTAAATTCCTATGTGTTCAATATCGCCGATTTGACGTGTTGTACATGGAGCACTCATGTACTAATGCTCAATTATCAATTAGTAACAATAATGAATTTCTTGGCACCCACGTTGTCTGGAGAGGAGAGCTACATTTATGATTCTTTTAAGAAAAGAATTCTCTAATCCGTTACATTTCTTTAGCTTCTACATTCGTACACCACCTTCCATTATAGTTTTATCATCATTAAATTTATATTAATCCATCTATGAAGGCGCCGCTGTTAGACGTCGTATCTTACTGCTAGTATTCTATCCATTCTTTCACGGAGGAGACGGATAAAGTCGTTTGAAGTGATGGCAGCACCTTCCCAGCTTATTATATTTGTTATTAAATTTAATAACATTGGGCTTCTGCCATACCATTTAAAAGCCTGGAGGAGAGAAACTCGTATTCACATCATCTGGAATAAGACTTCACAACCTTTATGCGTGGGACTACGAAATCATCGACGCTAACTTTCTGTCAGGAGAGAGGAATTCTTTTTAACTGTTTAACTAATTAGTTTAACTAATAATTTTAAACAGTTTGACTTCTGTTATCTGCTTGTTATATATCATTTTATTGACGTTAATTTCAATTGATAGATTGATCAATTCCTTGATACTTTTGCTGTTAATATCATAAATGTTTCACTCTTTATAATTATGACCAAAGAAAAAGAGTATCATTTGTTTCTTCTTGCGTTATGACATCAGGATGAAATTTGTGAATACTTTGTTTGTGTTACACACCAAGGTTGTACATCTTTAAGTGTAAGATGTCATGTAGCCCATGGTATTCATATGAAGGTACTTTATAGTGCTAAAAGCATCACAAAGATATGCAAAAAAACATAGCACACTTTTCTTTCTTTTTTTCAAAGTTTGGGAACATGTTTGTTTTTATTCATAACTTTGTGACAATATTTTGTTCACAAGTTTCCAAGAAGACGTAACCTAGACAGCACAAAGCAAAAAAAAATTAAATTATGGTTATGCCTAATAATCAAATGTACTCCTTGTGGCTTCATTAAACAGTCTCTTTAAATATCCCTGGTCTTTGTCGTTTAACCCTTCAAGGGAACTCAGTGTGTCTCACCCCCTCATTCCCCCTCACCCCCCCCCCCCCTCCCCACACACACATACCAAATCGTGGCAAAAAAAATCCAACAGTTAGAAATCTGCTGGTATTTATTCTTAATGTTGAAAATTCTGTCAACTTGCGACAAATCGGAAAGGAAATAAAAAAATTAAGTCATGGGTTTCAAATTTAACTTGTTACTTCTGATAGACAATGGGCCGTAGGTGAAAAGAGAATCTAGTTTTTAAGTTTCGTGGTCCATATTTTGTGTATAAGATAAAACCTTCATAAATTGTTAGGCCAAAGTGATTCAAACAAGAAAAAAATGTTTCCATGGTTTCCATATCTAAATTTTAAAAAAATGCAATAACGAAAATCATAGAAAATAATTACAATGTGCCTTAAAATAGTATGTTACGGTAAACTTCAGCTTACTGCAGTGCTTTATATTTAAATTATGTGTAGCTAATGTATTAATGGACAGAATTTATGCAGGATGCTAATATACCACCAGGGGTCATGGGGGGGGCGGGGACTTGCCAACTCCCAAATTTTGTCTCTATAAGCCACAAAATGACCAAATTCTATGTGAACTCTTTTAGCATAATTAGTCCAACATTCATTGGCAGATACTCTCAATTGATATGTATGACACGGCGCCCGTGTGATATGTACCATTTAGAGCCTGGGGCACCCCTCCCTCATTTAGGTCACCGAAAATGTTTGTTTCATATTTTGGGGAAATATTTTATATAAAAAAAAAAGATACACAAAAAGACGACACTGGTGTGTTGAAAGTGTTAGAAGTTGAACCATAAAACCCAAGCAAGCTGCAAAGCTGAATTGTAAAGACATAATTTACACTGACTGACCAAAGTAAATTATGGATCTCGCTAACCACTATTCAAATATCGGTGAGATTAAAACCCTAACCACTGACCCTAAAGTCCATGTAAACATACAGTGGTTATTCCAAAGTGTTCCATAACTGAATAACAAATGTCATTCCAAACCCGAGCGTTAAAGCTCCACCAACTCACACCGGATTAGTGTGCCCCCCCCCCCCGGATCCTTTTCCCGATCCATATTTCTCTCTTAAAATTTATTCTCAGCTCTACAGCCCAGTGTAATAATAGATGGTATATCACCTACCCTACTATTCACTTTCACTAAAATTTGTAAATCGCAATAGATTTGCACAACCCAAAACTATAGTGGCAAAATATATGGCGTACTGGCATTTATTCTAACCTTCTGCATTTACAAGCATTGCACATATAAACATGAAACACTTCATGAAAGTCATCGCAATATAAGAATATTCCAAATAGCATTTAAACATATATGATTAGCCTAGACCCTAGGCCCATAACCTTTGCAAAACAATATTTCAAAAGTAAACTTTAATTATGATGGAAAATAAATTATAATTCTCTTCTGAATGCAAAAATGGTAAGGCTGTCATATTAGTACAGTGATGGATTTGAACAGGTGCGCGAATTTAGGACGGTTGATGATAGGCCTAACGTTACGGCATAGGCCTAACAATACATATGTCTAAACAATTGGTCGTGGCACTCTAAAAGGATTAATTTGGATCCCTGCCAGTAAGTGTTGCTAAAAATAACGTATCTCAGCTAAACGCCAGGACTGTTATGTTTTAAACTTTTTCCTGTTAGTTTTAACGTTACTGTTGGTATATTCATATAGCCACTGCATAGGCTAGCGGGCCTAACCTAGGCATTGGCTATTTCAGTACAATAATTTAATTTCGCAGAACTAGACCATACATATTTATTACCATAACTCTTGCCAAATCGATTGCTGTGGAACTGTAAATAACCTTTTATTGTCTGAGACTGCAGTTTCTTCTAAAATCGCTCTGTCCTAGGCACGTTTGTGAATTTTTGGTAGCATTGACGGTGAAATCCATCATATGCGGGGGTTCCAACGTGAATACGTCGTCAATGTCACAATCGTAAGGTCTAGGCCTCAAAAATTCAGGTCTGCAAATGAGCAATTTGTTTGCAATTTCCCCATGCTCTGTCTCGTGATTTTTCCAAAATCTTACACACTCTATGAATTTACCACAAGGTTTTGGAGAAATGTTGTAAATTGTCACTTTCAACTGCTGTTGAAAAGTGCATCAAACACACATTTGTTCGAGTGTTTGCTGGTGTAGGCCTACCCACGATCAATATACACTAGGATAGGCCTAGGCTAAATTATAGCACTGTTAAGTCCCAAGTTGGTGACGTCACGCCATTTGCATGTTTTGATTGGCCTAATGCATCATCATGAGATGTACATTTTCTAGGTTGATACCGGCTTACAATTTTATTAATTTCTTAAAATTTAGATAAATGAAACATGGAAACATTTTTGATTATGAATAATGTTTATTTTTGTCATGCTTTAGTGAAGAGTTTATGTTATGCACAAATCGGGACTATGAAACAACACGATAGAGTCACTCGACCCATAGTCTATGATATTATTGTCGAAATAAGGTAACATTTCTAGCTGTTAAACTTTTGGCCCAACTCCAAACGCCTGCTGTAGAAAGAAACCTCCTACAGTCAAAAATTGATATTTCTAACATAAACATTCATATCAATTCACTAGAGGAAGTCAGTTGATATAGCATCCCCTTACATTTTGTAACTTTAGCTATCAAATCATCGTTTGGAATTCAGCCACCTAAATCCCACTTCCTCTTGTCGATCATTCAGAATCCTTCAACTACGTCCCTGAGCATGGGTTGTTTACGAACGATCTCCTTTGTAAAAAAAAAAGTGTGACCTTTCGATGAGCCCGGATAACATACACGTGATAACTTTGGTAACTTTAGTATCGAGCAGACTTCTTGTATGTTACATACACAGTGTGAAGATAAGACAGAATACCACTCCCAATATGGCTGTCATCAATGTCGGTATGTAAAGGATCAGATTCACTATACGTACCTTTGAGAAGTCAACCAGGCAGACATTTTAGTGTAAAACGACGAGTCGCGTTTTCTATTTTTGTTGAGGTAAGTTATCCATGACTACAGCATTAGGCTACATTATTTGTGTATGTATGGTGGAGTGGGGAAGGGGGCAGTTGGGTACAGATTGGGGAGGGGTTTTACTGAAAAGGAAGTTAAAATTGAGGTGAAGGGGGAAATAATTGTCCAAAAAAACAGCATTTCTTAAGGCAGATAAGCAAGGGGGAAATTAGCAAGTACCAAATTAGAAATATGATGGGCACTGTTCAGGAAATTGCATTTGCATTTTCATACTCTGCTAAACGAAAGTATCACTTTAAACTTGCCATGATGGAGAGCGAAACCAAGAAAAGACGAAGAAAAGGGATAAACTTAGAACCCTCTGTGAAACTAGATGGAGCAGTCGACCTGATGCATTGTTCATTTTTAAACCATCATTTGACGTCGATCGTTGTTGATGTTTTGGCCGAACTAGAGCTAAATAGTGATTCAAAAGCTCGTGCCTTCCGTTGCTCAATCCTGAAGTTCGAACTTATTGTTGCGTTAGTTGCAGCGGAGAGCATTCTACAGTACGCTGTTCCCTTATCAAAAATGCTACAACGGATAGATAATGACTTGGTCACTGCGGCAAAAGAATCCAGAGTGGTTATCGATACCCTAACTGAACTACGTACACATGATGAAGCCTGGGATAAACTATATATACACAAGCTACAAAACTAGCAGAAACATTTGATGTCCAATTTACGATGCCTAGACTAACTGGAACGCAGACCCACCGAAGTAATGTTCCTGCTGCTGACCCGAAGGAGTACTGGAAGCTGTCGTTGTTTTATCCTTTTCTGGATCACCTCCTTAGTGAACTAGAAACTCGTCTCGTATATCCCAGTGACCGGTTCAGTGCCCAGTACCCAGGGGCGGACTGGGTCTTAAAACCGGCCCGGGCATTTTCTAGACCGGCCCAATATTCATTGATATGCTACTTACATAGTTATCGCCGTCCTGGGGGAGGGGTCTAAGGGGAGGGGTGTTTTTGAAGTTGGCATGCCTACATGCAAAATGGTGCTATATTTCTCAATTTTGTAGGTTACTTTAATCCTTTAAAAATGACCCAAAAGCCAGAAGCAACACTTGATTAAACTGAGGAAAGTTAAAAACGTAAACAAAAATAGACCAAAATATATGTTTTAGACTGGATTTTATTCAGTTTTTCAAGCATTTTGTGACAACATGCTTGAAAAAAATGGAAAAAACCTAAATAAAATCCATTAGCACGGACGGGTTGCCAATAGCCCGTTCTTTTGTTACGAACAACAGACTAACTTATTAACATGGGGATTTCATGAGCTGATTCCCACATGCAGTTAAAAATGTATTTCTACACAGCCCGTCTGTATTCTATGAACTAATGTGAAAATGGGCTGTAATTTTACCAGGCTCCCCAGCCCACCGGCCCACCGGGCCACCGGGCATTGCCCAAATGCCCGTGTGGCCAGTCCGCCACTGCCAGTACCTCGTGCCATCTAACCTCCACAAACTCAATCCTGAAATAGAGGCCAATCTCTTTGTTCCATTTGCTAGTGATATTTCCGATGAGATGGCCGCATTGCAGGAAAGTGAACTTTCTAGGTGGAAGACAAAATGGCAGGGACAGGATGACATTCCAGATTCCATTTGTGAGACACTGCGTCATGCTAACACTGATCTGTATCCAAACATATCCTTTGCACTGACAGTGCTACTAACCATGCCAATATCTTCGGCAACTGCTGAAAGGTCTTTCAGCGCAATGCGCAGAATAACAAACTACATGCGTTCTACAATGAATGAAGAGAGACTCAGCGGTTTGGCACTCATGCACATCCACAGAGACTTTGCAATGGACGTTGATTCTGTGCTGAAGAAATTTGCATCAGATGGCAATCGTCGTATAGCTTTCGCCTTCTCTTGTTAAGACTACTCTGTACATGTACCTTGCTAATTATAAGTACATTTTGTAGTATTGAATTACGTACTATTTTAAATTGTTTGTTTTTGGGTTTAAAAGTGATATTAAATGAGGTGTCTCAAGTTAACAAGAGGCTAACACTCGGAAAGGGCCGTTTCCGGCCATCTGGGGGGTTTGTAAAACCAAAATTTTTCTTGTACGCTCCGCGCCAACCGATGGTGGCGCTCCGCTCAGATAGTCGTGCCTACAACTTTGAAAATCATGGCTACGCCCCTGCCTACCCATAGACCTTACTAAGTCTTTAGACCTAACATTTAATGCCTTCTATGTTGGATTAGCCTCAAATACGACATCAGTAGTAAACAGTGACTAGCAAGATCGTTCGCTCATCCAGTTGAAGGGTTTGTAAGAAATTAGAATTTGGGTTACTAACGTGTAATGGTATATAATGGTACAAATTGGTCTGAAATTTGAATACAGTATACTGTTCATGTGCAATAATTGAACACTCCTCCGGCGCAGTGTTGTACGGAGTATAGTACGTACCAAATTAGTACAACACATGTGGCAACGGCAAACCACAGGGAAATGTAAACAGCTGATATGACTTTTTCACGCCTACGCAGTAACATAATCTCGCAAGCGGACTTAATACGAAACTCACTCGTTCTTAAATGTGAACGCGTCAATGTTATTAATTGATAATCCTCCTCGCGGACTTGATATCAAAAATCGCCCTTGCGTTCTTAAATGTGAACAAGGTCTAAGGCCAAGTGATTGTTCACTGCGGGAGGCAGGGCTTGAATAAACATTTTGGTGGAAGTGGGTCCAACCATGGAGGTAAAAACAGATTTTGGCTTCTTCGCTTTTCCGAAGCAAATCTGCCAAAAATCAGAGGAAAACATAAGATAGCTTGTGGGAATGTGCAAGACTCTAGCAACAATCGAAAGCGTTGCCGCGGGCGTTCTCTGGGCAGTACAGCAAACAGATTCGGAAAAATAGCTTTGTGAAAAAGAAAGGTACACTAGGCTGTTCATACTAGGGTTTTAACAAGACTAAAGCGCACCTTATTTTGCCAACATCTTGGCACCTCGTTCGCAAGCAGGCTCACTACACATACTAAATCTAAGTTCTACCACCCAAATAAGCTATAAACAAAAGTTTCAAACTTATATTTTCTGTCACTGCTACAGCTATACAACATAATACATACACACGTGTTGAAGGCCTATCACTCAGACAATTGTGTGTGCAGTGCTTGTGGCATAACCAAATGAGCCATTTTGGACAGCGCAAGCGGTACAAATCCATCATTCATGTACAGAAATCAAAAAATTCATGTCGACTGACTGAACTCGCGATCTTTAAGAATTTTAAATAGGGAGGAATATAAGAGTTGTAGCAAATTATGACCCACTATACGTAAGTGGTTTAAAACTGTGCACATGTGGGCAGGGGGCCTTTGATATTGTGTCCCCCTATCTCAAAAAGTAGGGGGGAGACAAAACCCCCTGTCTCCACCAGGATTGACGCCCATGCAACGAAAGATCTTTCGGAAACATGACCTGATAAATAGCTGTCCCATTTCCTCAGATCGTATAAATAATGTATAGGCTACTTAGCCTAACGCTGGTTTCGAGTTGCTGTGGCTTGCTGTATAATCGACACGGACTTGTAAACACTTTAGTATGCTATTGAAACTGGTTCTTAACTATAGACTGTTGGTAGCAATAATAAGCCTGTTTATAGCTTAGCCTCCTGTTAGTACTGTTATACTAAGATCATGGAAAGTCAATGTGTAAAATACATGGTTCTGTAGGCCTACATAGGACGAACAGAACAGTGTAACCGCTTTAATTCAAGGATTTTTTTATCCAAAAGTCAAGAAAAATTTCATCTTAAATTCCCAATTCATTGAACTCTATTCTAAACATAGAAAATGTTGGGGGCTTGTTGTAAGTTTCAAATGTCATTTCCTCTCAACCTGTTAATCAGATATAATTGGTAAAGTGTTGTTTCTGGTTATGTATCATTTATATCTGCAAAGTTGTTGTTTGCACCTACACATGTTTCAAACGTTAATTTAGGAGTTATTGTGTTAACAAGGTTTTACAGACAGTGGTCTCCCATTTGACATCAAACAAACTTTCCTTCACAGAAACAACTGGATCCTTCATTTCTTAAACTTCCTGCCAAATGAATCCACAAACCAAGCAAGAATTGCACCGAAATTGAAGTCTACAACAATCGATCAGATATTTTTTATTTACTACAATGGATCCATATATTCTATACAAGGTCCATCAAATGGCATTTGACCTCTTTTGCAAACAAGAAGGTTTTTGTACTCACTAAGGTGGATCCACATAAGAAGTGTGGAGTTTATCCAACTTTTATTCATGTATTTATATATTTTTAATATTTAATGATTACTTTTTGTAATGGATATATTTACATTTATATTTCAGTTGTGGAAGCAATAACAGACTATTATAAAACCATGGCAGCAAATTCGCTGGATGAGGAACGACTTAAGCAGCACCACGATAAGAGAGGTTGCCATGGGAGCATTGTGAAATACGAAGGTATCAAGTAAATAAAAAAATATACTGAATATCACGAGAAAATCAACGCATGACAGAACCATTGACCCATGTGGCTAGAACCATTGACCCTGGTGGCTAGAACCATTGACCCACGTGGCTAGAACCATTGGCCCTGGTGGCTAGAACCATTGACCCTGGTGGCTAGAACCATTGGCCCTGGTGGCTAGAACCATTGACCTTGGTGGCTAGAACCATTTGACCCCGGTGGGGAGAACCATTGACCATGGTGGCTAGAACCATTGACCCACGTGGCGAGAACCATTGACCCTGGTGGCTAGAACCATTGACCCTGGTGGCTAGAACCATTGGCCCTGGTGGCTAGAACCATTTACCCTGATGGTTAGAACCATTGGCCCCGGTGGGGAGAACCATTGACCATGGTGGCTAGAACCATTGACTCTGATGGCTAGGACCATTGACCCTGTTGGCTAGAACCATTGACCCTGGTGGCGAGAACCAGTGACCCTGGTGGCGAGAACCATTGACCCTGGTGGCTAGAACCATTGACCCTGGTGGCTAGAACCATTGACCATGGTGGCTATAACTATTGACCCTGGTGGCTAGAATCATTGACCTCTGTGGCTAGAACCATTGACTCATGTGGCCTGTGTTTTTTCTTAGTAACTTGGCGATCTTTCTAGCGACTAAAATCTCATGACATTACCTTTACATTCATGATAAATGTGTTCAGTCTTTGTGTATTCTGTACTACAGATTCCAGTATTTGAATATTTTGAATGAAGCGGCACTTCTCAATAACTTTTTGCAACCAGACGGCACCTACTAATTACAGTTTTCTCAATTTATCAATAGCAAAAGGGTACTTTCTTTCCTCACAAAACTGGAAAAAGTTACCTTACCTAAAAGGAGAAGGGAGGTGGGGGAGGGGGGAAGGGGGACTTCTCATTTATGGAAAAGCACGTTAAAACTGCGGGGGAAGAGGGAAGGCCCAATTTCGGGAAATCAAGTCCTATTAAGTCAAGAATCGGACTTCCCTCGGCCTCGGTTGTACTGGGCTTGGACTTAACTCAAACTCAGACCAAGTGGACTCAAACTCGGCTCGGACTCGGAATAAATGGTCTCATAGTCGGCTCTCGTGATTAGTGGACTCGTCTATTCTAGGGAAAGAAGTCTGTGTTGTCTATTAACATTTCTTGTCTTAGCTTTCAATATTTAGCAAATACCAGTCGAAACCTAACTTCATCAATGAAAAAGAAAGGAAAGGGGAGAACAAAAAAAGGGTTAAAAGAAATAATGAGCAAATGTTATGCATTAAGTAAGCGTCTCTAAGAAACGTTTATTAAAGATGATGCTTGGTTCTTTATCTCTCATGTTATTCAATAGGAACATACAATTATGAACACGTCTCATTGGCTGTTTATATTGTTCTCTTTTGGTTATCCAAAGAAACACACAATCATAAAGAAGTCCCGTTAGTTTTTGCGGTACCGATTTAATAATGAAAATTAATCCCATTTCACTTTGTTCATAGATGATGATGGAAACGTGAAGGGATATTTCTGTTCTCGTTGTAAGGAGGAATGGCTTGCACATACAGAGAATATGAACGGACATAACGTCGTTAAATATCAACACGAAGCCCACCACATCGTACCGTCCTTCTGTTGTATGCAGGTTTCCGACACGGGTAACTATATCAAGTGGAAGAATATAAACAAAACGACTGGAGGGTTGAAACCAGGAGATCAGGTGGCATGGTTGCGACCAATTATGGGATACTGGCACCATGCCATCGTTGAGGATGTCACAGATGATTCTATTAAGGTGATAGAGTGGTCATGGAGTGGCATTCACAGAAATACCAGAAAGAAATCGGATATGTGTGGAAACTGTTGTTGCAGTCCGATGTACAAGGCTTATTATCCCGAGGAAGTAGAAGAACTAAATCCTCCTGAAGTGGTTTTGATGAGAGCTAGAGCACGCTTAGACGACACTGGATTTGGTCCATTCTCCGACAATTGTGAACATTTCGCAAGTTATTGTAAAACAGGTCTGCATCGCTGTAATCAACTCCACCAACTGAAGATAACACTGCGTGCCTGGATCTGTAGGATTGTTGTAAGTCTCGTACATATGGGATTCGTCGTTTCATTCTCGGAATGGATAGAGATGGTTGCAGGCAACAAGGAACATTGGCTCGGCGCCATATTATTGGTCCTTTTCGAGATTGCTTACCAGATTGTCGTGGTATGTGTGATTTATCGCTGTGATTCTAGTAGAGAGGGATTTCGTACGGATGGAGACAAGAAAATGTCGCGCGCATGTAAATGCGCGTCATGGAAGGCTACGTTACAGTCTTTTCTGTTTGTGATTTGTGCCATAGCCGCGAATGTCGCTTTGCTGGAATTCTTGAATGAAAACTGCGGACCATGGTCAGAAGCAACGATAACATTTGCAGAGATTGGGCTCGGCATTGCTGGAGGAATGGTCGGTAACATTTTAGGATTCTTCCTCTTTGCATTCTGTGATTATCCTTGTTTTAGAAACAAAATACTAGATAGGCGAACTAACGAAGGCGATGAAACGGCAATGCAAACTATTGAGGCAACCCTGAAGGAACCCTGAAGGAAGCAGGCGGACAATTGTCAAAGCTTACAACATTTTTACAAATTTACGGATATTTTTCACGATTTGAACAGTTTTGTATTTGTGACTACGTTTGTTATTATAATACCAATGGTTTGGACGTATTTGCTTTATATTTGAACCATAATTTTTAGCAATAGTCTCAGTGCAATACAGGCCTTACTCATCCTAACAGGCCTACACACAGTGTCTACAGTAGCAAGCAGTGCTCAATAGTTTTACAGTGAATTAGAGTGTTCATCACAATGGAAGGAGATCATACACGCTACGGGATTACCACACAAATCAATACAGAGTGTCAGACAGAGCCGTCATTAATCGACCCATGCTCAACAAACTGCTGCTACCCCAATGGTGAACTAGCCAAGCATGTCGCCTGTGATTTCTGTGGTGTAGTATACTACCTCTTATGTGTTGGTTTGGAAAAACAGCCTGTTAAAGGAGCGAAATCGATGTGGTTTTGTCAGGGATGCCTTAAAACTCCAGGCCTGCTTCAATCAACGCAGCACCAACTCAAAGAGGCATTAAGAACTATAATATCTCTGCAAGCTGAACTGGCGGAACTTTCAAGCCCAAGGCCAAGACACACAGAGACTGGTAATGTACAATCGGATAAACAAAATGACATAGACACTCCCGATCAAGTCCGCCATAACACCTACGCCGAATGCGTCTCATCTATACCTTCACCACCACCACAAGCCGTACGACCAGTAATGATAATCGGGGACTTTATTTTAAAACACGTATATGAGGATGATTTTACTGATGAGATCGTGAAGGTAAACTGTTTGCCGGGAGCCACTGTCAAGGACGTGAGAAACGCTCTTCTGGCTCAAAGGGAAGATCTACATACATTTAGCCATATTATAATTCATGTTGGAACGAACGATATCAACACACGTAATCCAAATATCAACGACATTTCCGCTGATTTCGAGGAACTCATTACATCTATCCAGCTACTGAACGGGCATATACCAAGCATTTATATTTCGGGCCCCTGTCCGCGGAGTGATGATCATACGCTTCAAATTATAGAGTTGAACTCTCACCTGAAGGAATTCACCAATAAGCTGGATTGTAAGTTTTTAGACAATATGGCGTCGTTCACATACGCAGATGGTGAAATCGACTTATCTTTATATCATGGTGATGGTGTACATCTCAACAGAAAAGGCACCAATAAGCTGATCAACAAACTAACGATCATAGGCCCCATCTGCATTCAAAAGAAGAGCTCAAAGATGGTGAATGCCCGGCATATGGGAGTTTCAAATCACTCCCGCAACTACCATAGTCAACACCGCTCAAATGGGACTTTCCACAACAACACGTCTAGATATGAACATAGGCAGCAACGGATGACGTGTTTCACTAACAACGATCACCAACGCGAGTACTGTACCACCATAGACCAAATCGCCAACCACGAATATCCAACTCATCTCGTCAAGATTGGCAGCGAGAAATACCACCGCAAAGAAAACCGCCGACCAGTTGCTGACCACTTCAATCACCACGGATGTTTCAACTGTGGAGAACGCAACCATAGAGGTAAACTGCCGTCTCGAAAGGAGGATAGGATGCTATCACTGTCATCGACTCGGTCATAAGGCAAGCCACTGCTGGAACCGATAGGATTCTGGCCAGGAGGAGCGTGCCGTCAATATATTACCCACACTTAAACATTTTAATGTATTGTAATGTATCTGAAAATGTTGTATTTAAATATTTAACTACTCTTGAGGCCTCCAAAGCAACAGGAGTTGATGAACTGAGTGCTAAAGTTTTAAAAATGAGCGCCCCCCCCC
>KN882948.1:127201-144095 GCA_000934455.1 Apostichopus parvimensis
CGATGACGATGACGATGACGATGACGATGACGATGACGATGACGATGATGATGATTTATTTTATTTATTTTTATTTTACACAATTTCTATAGCGCCTTATCCAATCAGAAATTGCTCTAAGGCGCTTTACAGTAAAATACATACAAACATGATATACAAATATATAAATCGATAATGTAAGGTAGAAAAAGAGTAGAAAATTCGTTATATACAATCTGACAATAAATTGTATAAAAACTGCAAATGGGAAATCGAAAATTATACAAACAAATTCTTCAAATTTAAAATATATATAAATGTGAAATTTTTTAAATTTTAAAAGCGCTATAAATGCAAAATGGAATATACATATGTATACATATATATAAAAAAGGGCCGATATTAAAAAGATGTCAAATGGTGACATTAAGTTGAATTTTATTAGAATCCAAGACTCAGTAATCTCCTTAAAATGAACAAAACAACAATTCCTGTCTTCTTCTGATTGTGCAAAACCATGTTTGCACTTTTTGTAATTTTTGCAAATTTGCAGCAGAAATTTGAAAATAATCATATTAATAATCAAATGAAAATCTTCAAGTCCCTCTGCAATCATTTAACAAGTACCCCTGAACTTACACCATGGGACCCACTGCTGCACTAGGCTCTACATTTCACTCTTGGAATTCTTTGTATTGCATATCTGTGCTATAGGGTTCTCTAGCAAATGTGTCATAACAATCTCCCTTATGGAATGGAAAGAAAAAAGCAAATATGATTTACGAGGAAGTTTGTCACTGATATTATACAACAACCGACGGATTTTGTTTAAGCAGTTTTGTGATTGCCATCTTTGTCTCTGCGATGAAATGCTATCATATATACCTTCAGCAACTGTTGCTTCTCCAGGTCTGAGAGGGACAGCCTCTCTCTTAAATCTTGCAACTTCCCGAGGTCTCCCTGAGAAGCTTGTGAATGATGCTCGGAGGTGTGGGTGTCATTCTGCATCCCTTGAGGAGCACTGGAGGAGAGGATGGGGCTTTCTTTAGGCCTGACTGATTCAGCTTCTTCTGCAGGGTGGAGCGAGTCATCATCTGGAATCTGATTCAATTTGTATGAGTGGTATTGATCAGTGGTGGTACATTACCGCTGATAAACACAAACACAATGGGTGCACATCTAATATTACAATAACACATGCTAGGCAGGCACTACAAGGATATTAACCAGAATGCAAAAATGCATTGTGGTTTCGATGATGTAACATGAGCAGTTTTCTTCTTGAATCTGACGTTTTGTATAGTGAGGGTGTACAACGTACTTCATCCTAGTAATACAGTGAAAAGCAGTGTGATGTGAGTCATGTGACAAACAATAAATTCACAATGACACAGGCTGTCCTAAAATGACCATTGACCTCAAAACAGGCTACTTGTACTAAATGTGATAGATACATCAACATACTAAATATGACATCTGTCCTTGTTGGAATATTGTGTAAAACATAGTTTTCACAATTTGATCCCTGGTGACCCCACATGACCTTTGACCTCCATCAAAAACAATAGGCTTCTTGAACTCAATGTGGTACTGCTACACACTAAATATGATATTTTTCGAACCTTCCCTTCTTGAGATATCGTGTTTACAAGATATTAAAAAATGTGAACTCTACAAACCCCATCAGACCTAACAGTGTCATTCTCCTGAACTATGTCATCCAGACTAACATCACTACTATCCAAGGCATTGGACGATGAGTTATTGACCTCTTGTTGACCTCTCTCAGACTCTGGAAGGTCATCAGAAGACTTGACCTCTGATGACGATGATGATGATGAAATAATCTTTAAGGAAAAAAATAGAAGAGGAATGATATTAAGATAGTACTTACTGAAGGATAATCTCTGACATGGATATCATAAAACTTACATGTACATGTACAAATACATGTATTCAAATAAGTGAGATACCGCCCATCTGCCCCAGTGTGGAGCAGGCTAAAACGAACGAAGCAGTTTCATGGAACTGTTACCTGAGAAAGTAACGCTACGCTACTCAAAAACAAAAACATGGGTGTGGGTCGCACACACAAAAACAGCCCCCAAACTCCCTCGCTTTATAAGAAAAGGATACTTATCAGGCTGTAAAAGACTGAGAACATCTCTGAAATCCAAAAGGATGTATTAAAGGTAAAAATCCAAGGTATCTGGGCAAATTTCCGTAAGATTTTCTATCCACTACGAAAACACATGTGTAAACACTTTGGATGGTAGAATGAGAAGGAAGGGCAACGACCGGAGGAGCCGGTCGTTGAGGGTGCACAGTGTTAAAAGATTACCAGGGCATACTAGACACGGTAGAATGAGGTGCTAAGGTTGTGAGGAGACAGGTAAGCGAGGAGCAAAGTAAATTCATTACTTTTGCCTCCAAGGAAATAATTAGTTTGTTTCTCAATTTGAATAACAAATCAACACAAGATAGGTCATCTTCTCTTAAAGGCATTGAAGACTGGCCCCAAACCGCGTGCCGCGCTCTGAAAAAGTGAACTTACGTGCTTGCAAGTGAAGTTTTCTTCTTGTCGCTACAAAATGCAGACAGTAATGAAATGTGATACCTTGTTATCTTTTATCTAGACCTGAGATGTCCATCACTGCTATTTACACTGTGTTGTGGGTATTGACCGTAGTTGTATGTATTGACTGTACACTTGTGTCTAATTACCGACGGTAGCAAGCTGTGTGTGTATTTTCTGGGATCGATGGTGGTGTCTAACACTTCTGTTACACCTCATTCAAAACTAGGTCAGATTACAGGCATGAGACTTTTCTTTGTGTGCGAGTCTTCACACCCTTTAAGGATCATCTTATAGGAAGTGCCTCTGAGGGCATCATACCAGTCAAAAATTGACCATTTGGGTTCGTTCAAATGTTAGAAAGAAGTAGCAGAAACATGAGAGCCAAGCGTTTGAATCAAATATGTTGCACAATTTTCATCTGCATATGTGCAGCAGATGAAACTTCAGAAAATTTACCAAGCGATTAGGTTACAAATACAGAATAACTTTCATTATAATCCAGATTGACTTACATGTTGAGATGCTGCACTTCCAGGGGGTATTAGGTCATCTAAGGGTGTAGGTGGGGAAGGTTTTTGGATTAGTTGGTTGGATAGCTGTGACTGAACTAGATCTGGTGGAGCAGCAGCTGTTAAAAGAAAAGAAATTAAATTTTAATAGTTAAAGGAAATCTCATCCTTATGATACTATCAAAATTTGAACTATAAAATTTGAGAGTACAATTTTGCGACTTTTTTTTGCCTGTGCAAATACATGTCGTATATAGGTAAACCCTACTGTACATAACTACTAATGTTTAATGTAAATAAGGTTATGTACCTGAACATAAAGATGGTCTTTCTTCTGCAGGAGAGTGGTTCACACCTACAGTAGCCCAAATAAATCATCACATAACATTTGAGCTTTCATTTTACAAACCTTCAAATCTTACAAATCAGATCTATGGAATATCTCTAACTCTTGCATGTACTGATACCTTTACATATTGTTTTATGAAAGTTAAGAGTGGGTTGACCATTATGAGACTTTCTAGTGTATTTGGGGGCAATGCTGATGACCTTTAATGTCAGAGCTCTCAATGAAGGTAATGAATTACCAAGACTAAACTGTGCCCATGGAGAGGGGCTAGCCTCTACACCAGCCATATCTGTGCTGACCTCATCCAGAGTGGGTGAAGCACCTTCAAATCCCCCAAAGTCATCATCCCAGTCATCATTTAATGGTTCATCCTCAGTAGCAGCAACCTGTGAAGGAAATCAAATTAAAACTATTATTAAGAATAATCCCTCCCTCCCCCCCCCATTGTTTTTTTTTTGGAAGGGGGGCATATGGGAATGTTTACCTCTCAATCTCACATAGCAGGAATTTTCATAAACCGGTCTGTGAATTGGCATGGTTAAGTTCATCAGCAAAAACAAACAAGTTCTTGTTGCAACTCACGTAAAAAAGATGTTGGACAACTCCATTATAATACAGGGAGGAATTATGGTAGTTTTCGTTCAAAGTTTTCGTTCCCAAATATTAACTGCCTTGCCAAATTTGTCCTTAAAGAGGCCATGACACGAAAAATCCAACTAATCGAGAGTAACTTCCTCTGAATCTATGAGAAAATCTATGTTCAAAACTATCCTCATTACCTTGAAAACCTCAAGGACTAATTAGTAATTAACGTTTTAATATTCGCCTCCGAAAATAGATATCTGAGAATGCGATTTCAAGATGACGTCATGTTAGGAACACAAGTGCCAAGCCCAGTCATGTACCGGATGCGCGATGATCATACCGTTCCATATACACGCACATTTACACTGAGAGAACAACCACTGTATTACGCTATATCGTTAGAAATTTCAAGATTGTTTTACAACTGTTGTAAACTATCCGAGAGAAATGCCGGTCCGTTGTGTTGTTGGGGGCTGCATAAATATCATAACCCATGCAATTAGCCTTCATCCATGGCTGAAGGACGAAAAAAACACGGCGATTATGACCAAGTTAGTGCACAACACCAGCGCCGATTTCACTGGGCCTAGCCAGTATGCAGCTCCGTATGAAGCGAACACTTCACGGAAGCATACTACGATCCCCTCCTTTTTGTTATGAAATAAAACAAATGGACTTTAACGGTTCGACATAAAAGAGTCATTCTTCTGTCAAGTAATCCATAAAAAAAACTACTCTGAAGACCAGATCGGGGAACAGGAAACCTCCAATGGGGCAAGTGGCGATCCTTAGGAGGTAGCGCGCCGAGCACTAGTAGTACTAGTATTAGCGTTACTACACTGAAGTCGCAATAGACGAAGAGATTTTGCTGAATCATCTAAATTAACACCCCCTTCATTGCTCTATTGTATACTAATAAGCTATGAGGTTAGCTTCAGAAGTGATGGGTTACATCTTCTTGTGAACAAATCTCAGTGCCCCAATTTATTTCTGGAATATGCTGGATCAGTTAGTTATAGCAATAATTTCTTATTCCTATTCCAGGAAAACCATTTTTATGTTGTGGAGGGAGTGGGGGTAATGGGGATGGGTCAAAATAGGTAGGTAAAAAGATTTTATTCCAAAGGGTGTTTAATAAAATCTCAAAGCGATGTATTTTAAAGTCACAGAGCCAAAACTTCACACAACGTAGTTCAAGTCTTAAATCATTGAACAAAATTTATTCAATATCAGTTCTAGACAGTCATTCTGGACAATCTGAACAAGCCTGTGACTAAACTAACATTAACAACAATCATTGTATTATATGACATAAAAGTAAAACTGTACTTTCCATAAACATTATCATTCTTAAATTACACTCATGTAATTTGTGACATCAAAGGAGGTTTAAAGAAAACAACTTACATGAAATTTTTTGCTTTAAGCCTACAAAGCAGTTGCATGTCCATCGCTATCAATCGTTGTTGTGACAAATTAATTAGAATAATCCAGAAGCAAATACAATAAAGGGTAATTTAAACCAAGAAACACTGCACGACGCAACTCACATGCAAAAATGTTACCCACGCACGACGACACGTACAACACTGACAGGCAACGTGAAATACAGCATCACACGCATTAAAACAATCGAAGGCCATTAGCAGGGTGTACTGCTGAGTTTCTGAAGAAACACTGTAAAACAAACCAACTGCTGTTGAAGAAACAAAGTCTAAACATGCAAGAGTTCTGCTGCCTCCATTGGTCTTTATTATGACTTTTCTGTCAAATATCATTGGTGATATGGATATTTTGGCTTCCAGATTAAAGGTACGAAGCAAACGTCTGGGAGGTAAATGCTCCTAAAACGGTCAATGCCCGTTCCCTTATGCACATATTATATGACATCACGGTCACTCCAATACTTGTGTCCAAATGCTTCAAAACATGCCTTTTCTTTCATTGTTGATGTTGGGTCTGGAAAATAACCTTTTCATCCTGAATTAAAAGTCTTGAATTTCAATATATCAACACTGAGGGAACCCTGACGGATTGATAATCCAACACAATCGTAGAATAGAAAAGGTGTTTCTGGAGGAATTTCTCAACCAAGGCTTCCTATACAATGAGTTTTCTCCTGGCAACTTGAATCCAGTGTAATGACCATTGGCTGGAAACTCACTTCTGATCCTTTGGACTGCACATTGTGGTAGCACAACCGTGACGTGTCTTGCTAGGAACCCCAAGTACCATTGAACCTGTTGACCGTAGGCTATGTATTTGTACTGCCTGGGGAAAAATTTTATGAAAGTTCAAAATGTATTAATGTTTGCCCATGATGACCACAATAACAAGCAAGCATACAATGTACAGTTATGGTAACATTTGTTGTGATTTTACACCTTCCATGTATCATGAAACATTCTTTTGTTTCAGAAAATTGATTTGCAAAACTCCAGGCCAAAGTACTAGCCAAGTAATAATGAGTATGAAATAACACATATGCCTACCTAGCATGGCTGCATAATGCAACTTACATCCCCGAGCCAAACTTTCAGTATGCAACCAACCCTAGTACTAGTACTACTACTACTATAAAGTATATGCCAACAAACAGTACATATGGGTTGTAAGTTACCGTAACACAACGCACAATACGGTTTAGGGTGTTCCGCGAATTCCAACAACACATGCACAAAATGGAATGGATTTTGATTTTAAATGATTCGTTAATAAATTCTTACCACGTTGTATGTTCCTTGCAATCGTTTCGAACGGATTTCTTCTTCGATATGTTGTGGAGCTTCAATTTCGGCTCGTTTAACAGGCTCGAACTGATACGGTTCTAACACCTCCGGTCCACCCTCAACGTTCGGTTCAATATTGGCATGATCATCGCCTTCACTCTCTGCTTCGAATATGAGAAAGGTCACGCTAATTATAGCCCAATTTCACTGCCTGGTGAAGAACCACTATCACTTTGAACTTCGGTTGCCGCAATTGGTTCTGGATCCGCCATTTCACAGGAAATTTTGATATGATATCGCACTTGTGATCGGTGTTTTGTTTAGTACCTACTAGTGGTATGTGTACTTGTCTACTGTGTACGTGAATGGTATGTTCGGAGGATCGTAAGCAGCGACAACAAATGTGTTCAAAACGTGACGTCACATGACGTCATGCGAATCGGAAAATTTTCGAGTAAACAAAGTTTCAAACGCCGAAAAGGGTAAATTCATTCTCAATTTTCGACTTGAAAAATCAAGTTTTAAACTGGCAGATTGGTTGATACATGTTCTAGAGAACATTCTTTGATGGATCCCAAAAATATAGGACTTTGAAATTTTCGTGTCATGGCCACTTTAAAGATTCATGAACTGGAGAACAATTTTGAGGTTTCAAACAAAATTAACTCTGACAAATGCTTAGTGATATTTTTAACAAGTGTACGAGGCAATGGCTTCCAATTTTAAGTTCCCTGGACAGAAGTGGTGTTCACCATTCACTAACTTAACCAGAACTTAACTCGGAAACGATATCTTGATAGGTGGGGCCAGATCATTAATGATAGATTTCAGTTCACTGTTATATTGATTGACCAAGTCAAGAATACAGGGGTCACTAAAAGACAATGGGGGTATGAGCCCAGGGAGTGACAACTTGACTCTTTCTTGTAGGGCATCAATGTTAATGTCATTTAATTTCCAAGAGGTACGATAGATCATAGAAGCTGGGGGACGAGAAAGGTCAGTGGTGAAGTGAAGCGTGATCAGATGGTACAGTATCAGCCAGTCGTGATCCATGCTTGTAATAAATTTGTCAGTTTCTCTTATAATTTATTTAGATCCAATGATGACTTTAATTATCTAATTATTACTGTTATGTAGCCTGTACTACTGTGAAGAGGTGACACATAAACAACCCAAATGTTTCAGTACTTTGTTAGATCGTTATATTTCTTTACCATATACTCACTATATAGTGCGACGGTAATTCAGTAGGCTAGGTCTAAAATTAGGCCTCACTGAGTCTGCATCAATGCAATAACACATATAGGCCTAGCCTATTGTAGTACTGTATGCTGGCCTATGTTTACCTGCTGAATGTCCGCCCGACCTTCAGCCATAACCTGGCTTTTTGAAAACAAAGCTTCTGTGTAGGCACTTCAAACAAAGCTATTTGAATGATGAGTGAGTTTCATTAGTTGATTTGAATATTCCAAACTTTAGGCTAAATCAAAGAAAACAAGATCCATGGCTAATACAAATAGTTGAACTATATTAACCGGTGTTTCGGTGTACACGATTTCGCGGAACTAAAATTACGGGAATTGAACCACATAGTTTGGAGCTAGCGGACATTAAGAGCGGACAATATGGGAAATAACAATAATGAGACCAGAGCCGTATATAAATATACGGCTCTGAACGAGACAAGCAATGATCGAGCGCCATCTGTTTAGTAGCGGATAGATAATACATATTATAAATATAAAACATATAAAAGCCAATACAGGCTTAACAAAGTAAAGGACTCCTAAAGAAAAATAATATATACATAAATGAAAATATAATTATATGGCTTAATAACGAATAATTGATAACATGCAATATAAACGATGTATCAAGGCTGATAAATTACTTCTTTTTGTGGCGTTTTTCTAAATGTTACTTTAGATGGTTTAGATTTTATAGACCTCTTGCTTCCATTAGGAACCTTTAATATAAGAAAACGAGCATTATTTCTCAACAGATACAGTTGCGCAACGGTTAGCGGAAGAAAAAAAAGCAAGGAACCAAAAAGTAAACAAGGTAGAATTTTCACTTTTTTAATCAAATGAAAGTTGGCAACCAAAATTTGAAAATAAACATCAATAGATCTGTATTTCAGCTTTATTCTGACACTCAAACTAAGCCTATAGCTAGAAGGGTTGGGAAGATACACATTTGTCAAAGTGTTAGGTTTTCTTTGGGGGGGGGGGGGGGCACAATCCGCCCAGTAAACGGTTAAGGGGTTTTCGCGATATATTCCTCCGTATTTGCCAAAAATCTCCAAGTGGGCGACCCTACAATAACGTGTTGTTCAATTTGACCAGTGTCCAGGGTGTATTTCTCTACCTCGTCCGACACAGGCGTGATTCACGATAGGCAACCGTTAATGAGCTTGGGTTTTTCTGTAAACTGGTTTCATTCATGATTTCTTCGTTTTTATTGCAAATTTGGTAACATTTAGTTTCATTTTACATTTTAATTTCGAACAGGAAGCTGGTATTTGTTGCTAAATAAACATATATTTAACGCAATATGCTCCTTTTAAGAGTTGAAAAGAAACATGGCTGGATGGAGAAAAACGCTGATAATTCTGTTTCCAAACTATTTGTATTCATCGAACAGATAGGACTAAGGTATCAAACGTGGTTGCCAAGAAAATTGATATAATAGGCATGTCTCGTCTCAATGGACTCTTGATATTATAAAACAGAACAGATTAAATACAAAATCGAACATGTGAATGCTTTCATTAATACTTTATTTCGTTGAATTTATTTCTCGAATGTAGAAATGATGAATGTATCAGCAAGCTTTAAATGAACAAAATATTTGTTCATTCTTGGTGGCAAATCAAATAACAGCACCATTTTGTAACACCACCGCTTACAGAATGTATATAAACATTGTTCATAGCAAGCAAAGTTAACAACTATCAACGATGCAAATAAATACTGCTATGATGCCATACTTCATCAACAAAAACTTGATATGAAGTCACTAAGTTCTGAAGATTTTTTCGTATTGGACATAAAAACCAGTCCTTCTTTCTAATTCTCTGAGACTTTTGAGAAATTTACATTAAAAGAAATAAAATTGATTTGAGCACTTAACTTACGCATGTACATAAAGAATACTAAAATAATAAGGCAAAAAACATATTCCAGCAGAACTTCAATTAGGGTAAACCTATTTGCTATGGAATGCCATCAAAAGAGTTTTTCAAGCAATTTCTAGGATTCTTACTGGAATGAGGACATTTTTTGGAGGTGATAATAAATGAGAAGTTACTAGTTTGTTAATAAAAGTTGACAATTTGTTATTTTTAACAAAATTCTAGATAGTATGATGAACTCAGTGACTTAATGATTCCTTGTCATATTTCACATGAGAATATTGACATAACTTTGAATAGAAGATTTTACAAATTTTGACCATTGTTAACTCCAAGTGACCAGCAAGGGTTCTGGAAATCACAAAAACTAGTTAACAAGGTTTTGTACTTTCACTTCTGTTGAACTCAAATGACCTGCAGATGAAACAATAGGATTCTTATGATTACAAACTTGTCTTACTTTGACCCCTAGAAGTCTCAACTGACCTTTGAACCCTACAAATAATATAAATGACAACATTTATTGAAGTGTATCCACATGCCTGGTTCATGAAAGCCTTACTTTTGGAGTTGTCTCCAGTTTTCAGCCTTTGACCAATGATAACCTGTACAAAACCTGATTCTTGCACTAATAAGTAAACCCAACCCTAACCCTACCAAGTCTCCACAAGTAAGAATGGATCGATCATACATACATATATACACACATACAGACACACATATCATCTTGTATGTTACTTTTCCCTTCAGCAAAGAACAACAAGAGCCTAAGGGCACTGTGGTTCCTTGCGTAGGGGTATATGACAATACACATAATATTATCAAGCAAGTTTGGGCTCAAATAGTCCAAGTAATTGTGGTCCTACATGTACCCATAAAGTAACCAACACTATAGCCAACACTTTTGTGATCACAAATAAAAGCATGAAAAGAGCATTGTTCCTTTCTTTGCAATCCAAATACATCTAACTGCCTCTGATCTTCCAAGGAAGAAAAAAACTGAACTGCTTTCCTACTGTAAATAGCCTGTGTAGGAGGCTAGAGGACTTTCTGATCCTCACAGGATCTTCTCCAAAGGCAAACTAAAACAAAACCTGCATGTTTTTGTTTCTTTAATTTTTCAATTATTACTGGTAAAACTATGAAACCTGAGCAGTGCTCGATAGCAATACCCCCCACCCCCCTCCCCTTCCTACCCATTTTTTTCCTCAAAACTATGCACTCTCATATTATATTAGTAGAAGTTTTGAACATAAAACAGACAACTGTTTGGTTTGCAACTAAGAATTATTCAGGTAGAACTTATTCCTGATACACCTTGGTGTGACTGAGATTATCAAACAGTTTGTTAGGTATTCTCATGTATGAGGTGAAGTATCTTACAAACAAGAAAGAGAAAGCTCTCTTCAGTTGTTTTAAATAAAAGAATTATACAGCTCTAGGCAAAAAGCTTTCCTCTACACCTTGGTATGACTGAGAATTGAAGTATCTTACAAACAAGAAAGAGATTGTCTTAAATAAAAGAATTATACAGCTCTAGGCAAAAAGCTTTCCTCTACACCTTGGTATGACTGAGAATTGAAGTATCTTACAAACAAGAAAGAGACAGCTACCTTCAGTTGTCTTAAATAAAAGAATTATACAGCTCTAGGCAAAAAGCTTTCCTCTACACCTTGGTATGACTGAGAGTTGAAGTATCTTACAAACAAGAAAGAGACAGCTACCTTCACAAGAATTATACAGAGGCAAGTCTTTCTTCTACACCTTGATATGACAGATTATTCAGCTGTGTGATAAGTAATCTCATGTATGAGGTGAAGTATCTTACAAACAAGAAACGGAAGGCTCTGTTCAGCTTACGAGTCTCCCCGTTGGCATGATAGCGATTATCCAAAAAACTTCGAAACATATCTGTTTGAATTGTTATATCTTATAAAGGAAAGAGAGATCTGCTAAAGAAGAACTTCAAATACTAAGAAATACTGAATGATAACTATCATCTGTAAATAAATAATTCCACTGACATATTAGTAAGTAGTTACTGTAAGTTACTAGACCAAGACCGATGGCAATTTGAAGATTACAAATGAGAGTTCAAGGATATGAATAGACCCTCTATTATGATAATCTCACAGTACTACAAAATGTAGTCAGACATGAATGAATAAGACACATTCACAACATATTTACATTGAGCAACATCCCCTACTAATGTACACATACGTAATGTACACATACATTATGTACACGTACGTTATGTACACAATGTACACATACATTATTTACACAATGTGCACATACGTTATGTACACAATGTACACATACATTATGTACACGTACGTTATGTACACATACATTATTTACACAATGTACACATACTTTATTTACACAATGTACACATACGTTATTTACACAATGTACACATACGTTATGTACACAATGTACACATACGTCTACAAGTTGGTGCACAGATCAACTTAATAAACTCAACATTAAAATAGACGTTTTTTTTAGGATTTTTGCTTTCAGGTACAACAGAGTAGATACACACTTCATAATGATCTCTAAACAGAGAAGTTTCATTGTGTTTGTACATTGAGAAAGAGATACAGAGAAACCCATTGCAAAGTTCAAGTTTCTTGATCAGTGAGGTCACCAACAAAAGGTACAATTAATTTACGTTATACCTTTCTAGGACAAGGCTCTTAACCTTGTAAATATAAAACTAAAACCAGACCAAGGAGACCTCTTTTCTTTCAGATGACAATTTACTAGATTATCCTCCAAGACAGAAAACAAAAAACAGAAAATTTCCATTTTTTTGGGTGTTTAAATTGTGAATAGAGAGAAAGAAAGAATAGAAAGCTACTGTAAAATTCCAGCTACTTAATTAATAGCAGCCTGGCATACTGGCAAAAGGTATTTTACTGGAGTCAAAATGTCTCCATACTGGAGTCAAAATGTCTCCTTCATTAGTTTATCCTCTAATCAAAACCTCTTCATGTAGAGTAAAGGCAACGAATTTTGATGCAAAATATAAAGAATGGTATTTCACTACAGTTATATAACAACTTGCACCTCCGAAACATGACTTGTACAATGCAATAACTTCTAAGATCAAAAGCTGCATAGGCAAATGAAAGAGTCCAAAATGACACACACTATTATCATATGTACATATATGCATTAAACACACACAATCAATTAATAGCAATCGTATTAAATAAATAATTAAATAATTAATTATTCAAATGTTAATTTAATGTTAAACAACGGCAAGATTATATTTTTTATTGATTTTTTTAAAATCATTTTGATTTGATTTATTTCACACCAAAATACAAAAGACAATACAAGACACTAGGTGTCGTCGGGTACATAATAGTCCCTCCAGGAGACATACTTTTACTGTGGTCCCTGATAGGGAGAGAATTCCAGATCTTACTGGCAGTATAAAGAAAAGTAGACATGCCCATAACATGATAGAGCAGGCACGTAGCCAAGGGGGGAGGGGGGCAAAGGGGGCAGCCCCCCTTGAGCATATTTTTTTTGTATGTTTTTATGATATCGCTAGTAATTTCAAAGAGAAAATGCTAAGATGCAACTTACAAGGCCTGGGAAGTGCCATTTCCAGCAATCTGGGAGGCATTTTCAGCCAAAATTTTCTTGTACGCTTCGCGCCAATCATGGTGGCACTACGCGTAGGTAGATTGCAAAGCCATATCTATGACTCTGATAGTTTGCCTACAGTTTCGCCCCTCCCTTGGCAAATTCCTCGATACGCGCCTGTGATAGAGTGTTCACTACCTCGAGTTCTACAACTATGTAACAACCTAAACATTGTCAAGTTAGATAGGTAGCTAGGAGTAGACTTGTTAATTATCTTATACACATGAGTCAATTAAAACATTAACTCTATACACAACAGAAAGCCAAGTTTAAAGATTGAATTGCTGAGGAAGTATACTATCAAATACTTTCAGACCTAAAGTAAACCTGATCAATTTATTTCAAAACGTCTGAGGTCTATGTTTAGATTTTTTTTGAGACTACTGTACTCAAAACAGCATGCATAATCAATAATCATGACACTGGCAAGATGTTTCTTAGCACAAAGATTTAGAAACGGCTGTTCTGTACAGAAATTTGAGCAGGTCATTTATCCTCTTCAGAATACCTTCACACGTTTTTGCATCGGTAAAGGAAGGCATCACGTTCGGCACATAGATACTCAACAGAATGAGAATTTTTGAGGGCACCATTACATATTACACTAGAGAGATTTTCATTCTGTACTGTCACAAAGTCTTTGGTTAAAAGTTTCATTGTTGAATTTTTATTGATTGCATGTAAGTGTTAAGACACAAATGCTTGCTTTAATACAGAGATCGGATTCAATATTTCTTCATACATCACTTAAAACAGCATCCATTTCCTCGACATCAGTCTGTATTATAATATCTACTGATAAACTGCTGGGAACGACTTGAAATTGGTCACTCTTATGTCTACAAGGGAGTGGATGGTTGCAGCTTTGGCGAAGAAATGGCAGTAGAGAGTAAAGTGCGCTTGCGATCAAGGTACAGGTAGCCACCATTGTAAATACCAGTTGGTAGGAACCAGTAGCATCGTAGATAAGACCTGCAGATGCAAGATTAAAACAAACATCACATGTATTACTAACCAGGAAGAGAAATGTCAAGGTGGTTTGAAAGTCAGTGATATAAATAATAATCATAATAATAAATGAGACTTATATAGCGCCAAATCAGTAGACAAAAGTCACTGCTCAAGGCGCTTTACAAAGAAAGCAGATTAATTTACAAAAGAACAAGTGAAAGGGTGGGTCTTAAGTAGACTTTTGAATGTAGAAAGTTTAGAGCATGTTCGAATGTGATCTGGTAAATTGTTCCAGAGATAAGAACCAGAGTATTCGAAGCTTCTGTAACCATAGGTCTTCAAGCGTGGTTTAGGAACAGTTTAATACAATTTGTTGGAGGAACAAAGTGTGCGAGTTGGAATATATGGCAAGAGAAGTTGCGACAGGTACACAGGCTGTTCCAGATGATGAGCACAAAAGGTGAGTAGTTTATACTGAATTCTGTAGCTGATAGGGAGCCAATGAAGTTCCTTCAAAAAATGGGGGGGGGGGGGGGGGGGACTTTCCCCTGGATCAAATGACTTGTCCTGAGTGTTGACACCATTAACTAGAGCAAGTTCTAAATGGTTCTCAAAACAACGTCCTTTCCACTTACATATCATGCCTGGAAAGTGTCATATACTAGGCTAAGTCACCTGGAACTATAAAAGAAACAGTGGGGATCATTTGAATTATGACTGCATATATCTTACCAGCAGGAAGATTTCCTATTAAATTTCCCAATCCTTGACAAAAGAGAGTGACGGTGACAGACTGGTCAGCCAAACTGGGGCCGAATATCTCTACGCTGACTGTATAAGGCAACGTCATCCATAAGGCTCTCATAAAACCAATTACTGTGTATAAACAAGAAACAAGAGAGAAATTCAACATACTAGTTATGAAAAATCAAGATCAAAGCAACAGGTGGTGATGACACTCATCCACACCGGGGTTTGTAATTAATATTTTAACTTGATAATCCCTCAAGCTCTTAATGAGTCAGTTTCTATTAAAGAATCTAGCATGTTATTTACTGTAGAATGATATGAAGTATTTACTGTAAAAAGGTGAATAAACAAACTTTAAGGCTGATAAATTACCATAATCACTTAAAACCACAATAACCGATCCAACATTGAGTGTTTTAATATAAATAAGCCATTGTTTTGCCATGTTTTTTTAAAGTCAGCAGCTTATTGTATATTAATACAAAACTGGGAAGACAAACATGCAAATTATTACAATTCAAAACAATAATCTTAACTTCCCCCACCACAAATTAGAAAGAAAATCTGATTATCCACGGATTGATCGATTCTCAACTTCCCCCTCCAACCCCCCACTAACACTCAGATTAAAAAGAAAATCTGATTATCCACAGATTGATCGATTCTCAACTTCCCCCTCAAACCCGCCACAAACACTCAAATTAGAAAGAAAATCTGATTATTCACGGATTGATCGATTCTAAACTTCCCCCTCAAACCCGCTACAAACACTCAAATTAGAAAGAAAATCGGATTATCCACGGATTGATTGATATTTTCTATTCTCCTTAGCTTCAATCAACAAACAAGCAAAATATGCAAAACCCCAAAAATGCCAAAGAAAAACTGGTTTCCATTTTAGTTGATGAACTGCACTGATGTACCAATGCTGTGCCTTAATTGTACTACCGATTACAAGGTAGGAGTACCACACCACACATGGCAAGTTTTAATGGTCGTCAGACACGACCAAAATTTCTGTTCGGACAACCAAAAACAGCTTTGTAGAACAGCTGGTAGTTTACATCAAATTCAGATTAAATTGTAACTAAAGCCATCCAATATGCAGCTAAAAACTTCACTGGTTGAATTGTTCTTGTAGACCTTCATTCAAACTCTGTTACTCTTTGTAAACTTCATCATCAAACCACAAGATACAAAGTTACAAAATTATTGACATTATTTACTCCTGTTTTATGAAAAACAAACACAAAGTTTCTTTTTGACCAATTCTCTCAAACAGCAAAACTTAGTTCCGATGAAAGTCTAACCTTGCTTTTACGAAATAACATATAAAAACACCTTGCAAAATTACTCATATCATGTCAATTCTACACTGAATTATTGCACACTCCATACTTTTATCCTAGTCCATGAAAATAACGACTTCACTTGATCCAAAATTATATTACTCGAAACAACTCAAAAATCTGTTTACTGGTAACAACTCTAAAATCTGTTTACTTGTAACAACTCTAAAATCGGTTAATCAAAACAACTCTAAAATCTGTTTACTCAAAACAACCTAAAAGTCTGTTTACTTGTAACAACTCTAAATCTGTTTACTGGTAACAACTCTAAAATCTGTTTACTGGTAACAACTCTAAAATCTGTTTACTC
>KN882948.1:144685-166979 GCA_000934455.1 Apostichopus parvimensis
ACAACTCTAAAATCTGTTTACTGGTAACAACTCTAAAATCTGTTTACCAATGACAACTCTAAAATCTGTTTACTGGTAACAACTCTAAATCTGTTTACTCGAAACAACTCTAAAATGTATTTACCATAAACAACTCTAAAATCTGTTTACTTGTAACAACTCTAAAATCTGTTTACTCCAAACAACTCTAAAATGTATTTACCAAAGACAACTCTAAAATCTGTTACTGGTAACAACTCTAAAATCTGTTTACTCAAAACAACTCTAAAATGTATTTACCAAAGACAACTCTAAAATCTGTTTACTGGTAACAACTTTAAAATCTGTTTACTGGAAACAACTCTAAAATGTATTTACCAAAGACAACTCTAAAATCTTATTACTCAAAACAACTCTAAAATGTATTTACCATAAACAACTCTAAAATCTGTTTACTTGTAACAACTCTAAAATCTGTTTACTTGTAACAACTCTAAAATATGTTTACTCAAAACAACTCTAAAATGTGTTTACCAAAGACAACTCTAAAATCTGTTTACTGGTAACAACTCTAAAATCTGTTTACTCGAAACAACTTCAAAAATGTATTTACCAAAGACAACTCTTAAATCTTTTTACTCGAAACAACTCTAAAATGTATTTACCTGTAACAACTCTAAAATCTGTTTACTTGTAACAACTCTACGAAACAACTCTAAAATCTGTTTACTCAAAACAACTCTTAAATGTGTTTACCAAAGACAACTCTAAAATCTGTTTACTTGTAAAAACTCTAAAATCTGTTTACTCGAAACAACTCTAAAATGTATTTACCAAAGACAACTCTAAAATCTGTTTACTGGTAACGACTCTTAAATCTGTTTACTCAAAACAACTTCAAAAATGTATTTACCAAAGACAACTCTAAAATCTGTTTACTTGTAACAACTCTAAAATCTGTTTACTTGTAACAACTCTAAAATCTGTTTACTGGTAACAACTCTAAAATCTGTTTACTTGTAACGACTCTAAATTGTTTACTCGAAACAACTTCAAAAATGTATTTACCAAAGACAACTCTAAAATCTGTTTACCAATGAAAAACAATGACATGAGAAGAACCAAACACGACACTCACTTGACAGAAAAGATGAAACCAATGGCTTAGAAGTACAGCAATTTACACAGCAAATGGTAGTGTTTATCTACTAATAACATTCACTCTACAAGGACAATTATGTGGTTTCTATAGATGTCACTCATACAATTAGATAATACTTTTGTGTCAAAAAAACAAAAAATGTGGCAGAAGCTGCAAAATCCCTTGCAGCAAAGCTGTATCAATATATCAAACAATAGAGGTTATCTCTGCAGACCAGCAAAATGCCTGTTGTGTGAAACAGCAGAACATAAAACATGTCCCCTGCAGCCTGGATTCAGCATGCTGCAGCCCCCTCAGCTTCCTACTTATGACATAGTGCCTAAGATGTAGTTGCTTTGATTGCAATGTTTTGATTATTTTGACTCAAACCATTCAATATATGCACAATATAAAGCAAATACTCCTTGCTTCTAACAAACAAAACTACATGCTTGCAATCCTTTGGGAGTTTCTAACTTGATAGTTATCCCATTAATGGTTTAAAACAGAACATTTTATGTCCCAACAATTAAATCCAATGTTTCCTTTCTCTTTTGTTTATAACCCTGCTAAGTTTATGTGTGAAATTGATAATTGGTGCAATTTTGGTGGACTCTAGGTATGCAGAATTATGTTTCATGAAGGCACTCTTGCTGACCTTTAAATGTTGAGTCTGATAACAGATTAATTTAACTTTAAACAAAGCTTCAACAAAAACTGCAACAATGATTTAATGGTAAACTGAAGCAGAAAACATTTTTAAGTTATAGTATAAACATGAAATGATTTTATATATGGGTGAAAACAAATTCAATGAAAAATACACAGAGAGAAAGGAGGAAAGAAAAGAAATATTAGTTTATTCTGTGAGATCAACAATAAAATTAGTTGCAGCGAATTATTCTTCACAATATTACTGTACAAAATCTGCTTACCTATACTAAGAAATATCATGGCAATATAATTTTCAGCGAATATTAAAATGACCGACACTGAAGTCATTATAACACTCTGGCCAATAAGAAAATGGACTTTGGCCACTGGTACGCTTTCTCCGATGGTAGCCAAGTAAAGTTTGCCTGCAATCTCCATAGTGGCCATAATGGTAAGCAGAAAAGCAGTCTCAGAGAGGGTAAGTCCAACGCTGTCAAAAAAACTCCCCTAGATGAAAGAGAACAAGTTGGCCAGCAGTTTAGTACCAATAAACAAAAACAAACAAAAGCAGACCATTGTTCCCAAATCTTATACATAAAAAAAAAAAGTTGAAATGTTCTTATATGGCTTCATACCAAACTTATGAACATTTTATAAATTGTTATTGTTGGAAACTCAAACTGTGAGATATTTCACAGCTTAACAGCAAGTGATGTCTCTGCACTTTCTTAATTGTAACTTACTCCTTACATATTTATTACATGAAACAATTTAACTAGACTATGTCATTTGGGCTTAAAAATCCTTTTGTAATTACTAACATGTGTGACCACCATCATCCTCTAAATTCTATTGCTCAATTAAAACATCCTTTTACCTCAAAAGAAAAAAGAATTCACTTCAAATTCTCTAACATCACTTAACAATGTTTGGCTAGATTAACATGGATCTTAAAACTATCTTTCTCACATCATAAGTCACAAAATATCCTTCAGTTAATTTCAAACGGTACGTGGTAGAGCAGTCATGTTTACGATACCACGCGTGACTAAAGTGAATGATCTAGTTCAGGCTACACTAGATGGCAATGTGATGCAACCATAGATAGCCGATACACAGCATTTTCACAGAACAGCAAAATATCATAGATGATGATAAATACACACGCCACAAGACTTCTATGACTCCATACCTTACTTGAGAGAAGGCATTCTCTAATGTTTTAACCTCTATAAAATTTAAGGCTTTACTTTATTCCTTTTCCAGCCAAGAGGAACATGAATTTGCCATTAATTACTGGTCACAAATAAGGCAATCATAGATTTCATTTAACTCCCACTAAATATATATATATAGACTTCTCATAACTTAAGAGAAACAAACTTGTTATTGTTTATACCATGCTGAAGCGATCCAGCTCTAGTCAGTAGGAACTGTGCTACCGTCAATGTGGCTTAACCAACACTTTTGAAAAGGGATATTCTGGTGGCTGAGATTCATGGCTTATTAAACAAAAATTTCTGAATATTTGTCTGCAAATTTGGATGCAAACCACATCCCAAATAGCATTTTGTATGATCATACAAACTTGGGTGAAATTTTATGAATGCATCTGGCACTTACATCAGAGACTAATAGTGTTGTCACCATGGCAATTGAGCAGTAAAAGATCTTATTTTATTTGTACAATGTACAAATAGTTTATCCAATGAGGAAAATGACAAACAAAAAAAGTTACATCATGAAGAAATTATAAGTGAAATAATGTAAAACTAAACAGACATTCAATGTACCACATTACAAGGACAAATCAACACCAATATTATGATTAGACAATAAGGCTTTTGAAGAACATTTGCCATGATGACATCACACAACATTTCCCGGAGTAATGGAGTCTTATTTGTAGTAACAGGTCAAACAATTGTATCAAGGGATAGGAACAAGATGTAAATTGCACTGTCAATTAACAGTATAAAATATCTTTCTCCATGGATATAAGTCATCAAATTTGTTGCCACCAGAAAATCCAGGTAATGCATACACTAGTCAAACCTAAGGAAACATCTTTGAAAGCTGACAGCAGCTTGCATCATTTATGACCACTAATTCCTTAAACTAGCTTAACATCAGCAACACCCATACTCACTTAGACACTAATAACAAATCGGGGAAACGTCAATAAGTCTTCATACCGTGCTAAGAAAACATGGCAGTAATTACTACTTAATATTTTAAAAAAAACTAGTCACAAATTACACAAACTCAATGAAATATTTTTATCAAGCTGAGAGAGGCACAGATTTATCACAAACCCAATACTATTCTTAAAAAGTTTAAGCAAACATCTAATTGAGCAACACTTTAATAGTAATTGTAAATAACTGGTATAAAATGAGGCAAATATATCAAACTATGGATTTATGATAATTTCAGGGACTAACTTAGTGTCCACATTAAAGAAAGAAAAAATTCTCAAAGGAGTGTTTGAATATGAAAAATCTGCTACATCACTATTTGCATTTATGTAGCAATTTACCCAATTAGCATATCATTTTAGCCTATGAGATAATTCATAATTAGTCACTGAAATGTAACTTTAATGAGGCTCTCCAGACACAACCAAAATAAATAAGAGGGCGTTGTCATATTGGTCCTTTCTAGTTCCAGGACACTTTGATAGATCATAACGTTACCATGAGTTCATCACTAGTAGTATACAATTTCATTCATAATTATTTAAAGTTACAGTCAATCTAATTGTTTTGAGCACATTTCACTTGCCTCTTCTAAAGCATGTTATTTCTTCGGCCAAATTGGGAAAGTGGAAACTTGAACTAGTAAATCAGCCAGTCTGTGTTTTGCATGCTTGTAAGCACTTTCAGAGGATTATGTTACTTTGATTCAGAGATCTGTTAACAGTATAGATAACACACATATATGACAGCACCCTCTGTAGTAACACTGAAGAGACACATTGTTGACACTAAGCAGAAAAGAAACATAGATCAACCACCAATTAAAATACACTCTAGAGTCTTAGATCAGCTAAACCTCAAGCAATCTTCTATTTCTACATCTAGCTTATCATGTACATTTTTAACCTAACTGCCAAAAAAATAAAATGGTAAAATGAGATTTAATAAAGATTAAATATGCAGATGAGGTTAAAACCTATTGTAGTGTAATTAGATGCAGAATGGTCACATGACAGATAACGTATCCCAAGTCTGTTTTGTCATGATGATAAATACATGTAAAAGTACTGTATTACATACAGTAACAAGACAGGTATATAAGCTGGAAGAATTTGAATCCTCAAATACACCAAAAAAAAAAAAAACACTTGAAAAAGGTCCTTCCCTTTGATCGACAGAAATGAAAACAGATCCTTTAATTGGTAGCACCAAAATATCCCACATTGACAGTGGATGCATGGCGCCAATAAATTCAAGATAAAAGAACATTTTTCACGGTCTGTTACTGAGGCAAAATAATACCATAAATGCCAAATAATACCATAAATTTATGGTAAAAATCACCCTGTCACTGCTTTACTTGCAATGCATGTCAGTAGTGTAGGAAAAAAACATAAGAAAGACTAACATTTAAAAGCAAGGTTTCACCTTTGGAACGTAAATACTCACTATATTAATGATAAACACACACCATGCCATGGCACTAAGCACACAGGCAGCGGCAAAGATCCACATTCGTCCCATTTTCATCACAACTTTGCAGTCGCCACACCAAGACAGGGAGGTCAAGGAACGTTTTCTACTTTTGACCCACCCCTTTGGTTTGTCTTTGGTAGCAGTGCTATGAATGTTTGAGCTGCTGTCATCTGTGGAAGAGCTGGATAAATCAGAATTACTCCATTCTCTCCAAGGGGTGTACTCGTCAAGTGATTCTATTTCTAATGAAGTTCCTTTTTCCGCAGAGGATGAATAATTCGCAAGTCTGCTCGCATCAACCTTTCTACAACTGTCTCGGGCCTCTTTCTTCTTGACCAAAGATTGAACTGTTTGACTGAACCTTCTTCCCATGGTTTTTGTGAGGTGTTCCTCGTGGGCATGGTTGGTCCTTGGATAGGGTGAGACAGGAGTAATGAGGAATGAGGCTGGTAATCCAGGTATAAGTATAAGGGAGGCCAAGATCAACATTGATATCCGCCAGCCAAAGGATGTTAGCGTCATTTCTAGAAGCTGGCTATAAACCAAGACACCTGAAAAATGTGGAAAAGAAAAGACCTTATCACAATTTTCTTCTCACTGATATCAAATTCCAAGCAACAATGCCATCAAAGACCAGGGAATAACTAATCCAGTATTGCAATGCAAATGTCAAGCAACATGGACAAAGTTCATATCCTTCAAAGTGCTACACAAAATCTGAACGCTACAGTATTCTGTGGAGATTGAAATTTTCAATAGCAGTTTCTTGACCAAGGGCCAATGAGCTTTGATTGAACTTGGATATTTGGTGCAATATAAGTTCCTTATTTGATTGATTGATTGATTGATTTAAGTGTATGTGATGGCAAGAGGGGTCACTCTGCAAACCAGCTCAAGTAACTGCTTTAACAAGAGAAATCACTTGCAGCATAAATCCTTGAATATTGAAATAGTCTGACACCTTTTTCCTAAGAAAATGACAACTTGAGGTTTCTTAAACAAGAACCTGTAGCCTAAATTATCCATCTACAAGTTTAGTTATGAGGTCACATATTCTTTCATTCCAAAGATTTCAGATAACAGTGACTAACTGTTGAAGCAAAGAATATACATGACAGTGGTTTTTATTGTAACAGCAAAAAGTAATCCCTACAAGTTATGCTACTCAGATATCAAAACTTTTATAAATATGTGCAGTTTCCAGATAATGCTTTTCAAATCCCTTTTGGTTTCGATGATAATCGTAAGCTTTGTAGTCATGCTGGCGGTTGGGTGTGTAAATGTTTTTGAGTGAAACCTTACTTGTAAACACGTTATCTCAAAATTGCAGTCTACTGGAGGGGTCAAATTCACCTCAATGTGTGCAAAAGAATTGATATGAAGTGTACCTTGATCATGTCAATTAAGGTGACCCAAGATCCAACTCAATAGCATTTTCTGTGTGAGTTCGGAGTGTTTGAAGGACTGATCATTTCTATATATTGGCAATTCAAACACTCTTGGTAGGTACTTACCACCCTAGAAACAGATGTTTTCTACATCAAAGTACATGCACAATTAAAATAGAAATATGTAGATGTCTGGGAATCATGGACATGTGGAAACCCTAGTGCAAGGACAACAAATTGTGATTAAAGTCTTACCGACTGTTGAACCCAGTAGTAGTACTGCTGTAGGTCGAGTGTTTTTGAGGGGGAAGTGTTGGAGTAATACACAAATGGTAGCATGGAAGCAGATGCCAGATGAACTTCCATAGAGTAATCCAAGGGTAAGGTACAGAAAGAGCATTCTTGTTGCTATGGCAGACAAAAAGATACCCAAAGCACAAAGAATAGTGGCCACTACGATAACTGGACGGAATCCCAGGCTACGCTCTAACATGAAGGCAAAGGCACTGCTCAGAAGCTGGCACGAGAAGGTCAACGATCCAATGGAACCTGTTGAAGATATTCATGAAAAAGTTAGAATCCCAAAAATAAAAGACTGTAAATCATAATACAATTTCTCACTTGGGTGAAGTTTCACCACAATTGAGAAATGAATCAAACAGAAATTTCTTTTATTTAAGCAAAGTTTGTTAATCAACACTGCAAACCATCCCGTAAATATGGCCCGTTGTCTAAATTTGTCAATGACGTGGAAAAGTTTAAAGCAGTTATCTAGCTATTTGGGGGACAGAGCTGATTACATGCTTTATTGGCTTTTAAAAAAATAAAAAATAAATTTTATTATTTCAATTACTGAGCAAATGCACTGTACTTAGACATACAGTGATGTCATATTTCCAGTGACTTCTGTGTGTTGGTAGTTGGCATCAATCTCCTGAGCAGTTTTGCCAATACATTTTATTTTTAGTACATTGCTCACATTTATTTGCTACTATCAGTAATGCAGCTCTCGCATTATAAGCTATACAAATCAAGTTTGTTTCAAACTGTGTACAAAAATTACTGAAAATTTCTGACATGTTTATTACTACGGCAGGTGAATAACGTTAGTTTCAATAGTCACAGAGAGACAAAATGTTAGAATCCAGCAGACTGGATCTTTCATTACTTCAAGAAAAAATGAAGTTCTAAGGTGTTTGACTGATTTTCCATCCAAAGTTTGGTAAAATGGTGAAAAATTGAACAGATGTCAACAGACCTACTTCTTTTCATGGTATGGCACTGATGCATGAAGAAAACCTTTAACATGTCTGATATTATAACAGCATGATTTCTGAGTGATTAACCACCTTGGCTTTCAGCATCGACCTGCAAGCCTTGCAAGGTTTCATTGATGTGATTTTATAAATGGGTTACAACAAAAATTTGCAAATGATAAATAAAATGCTTCCAATGTCTGTGTCGATTGCAAAAGTCTGTATGATTATTAAGGTCATTAAACAGATTGTTGAAATTGATAGGATGAAGATAAAGTTGAAATGTGCAAAATTGAAAACATCATAACCGGTTTCTAAACAAGAGGCAAACTGAGCAAAACCAAGTGAAATGAGACTTGATGAAGATTGTAATCACAAATTTTCAAATCTTTTAACCAGAAACTAACTCAATTGATGTTTGTTTAAAACGCTATTTCAAAGTATTCATCCAATATTTTCACTTGAAGGAATATCCATGTGGGAGTACAGTACAAAGGTTAACTGAGAAATTCCAGATAAAGAACAACTACATAGCAAAGTAAAACTGCCCTAATAGCTCACAGCAGCTAGCCGAAGGATAATAAATATTTGAAGGTCATAGTTAAACTTAGTGAAAAGACCCAATTGAAACATTATTTTAGATCTCATGTACCAACTTGTTGTAATCGGATTCCTCAGATAAACGAAACAAACAAAGGATATGATTTTTTGCTTGAGAAATTCAAATACCCGGTTAGAAAATGGAAAGTGCCAATATTTCAAACAAATCCATCTGTGACTAACTATGTGGTCTCCTCATAGAGCCATATATAATGCACCCTTACTTTGTTTCAACTTCACCTCAAGACAAATCACATTAGTGATGCTTCAAAACTAAAGGAAAATACATCTCGGATCTCCAAATTTGACAGACCATTTGTTAAATCCTACATGCCACTTTGTATTGTGCAGCAAACGGTTTGTACCAATAGGGGAGGGGGGGGATGGGGAATGCAAGAGCAATTCACCAGTAACTATTAGAAATGAAAATAATGTCAAAATTGACCAATACCAGAAAATGCAAGGAAGTTACAGAAGAATATTGCAGATATAATTTCTGGAATCATATTCATGTTAGCATCCAAGACCGACCAAAAAGGAGGGGGGGGGGGAAACAGGAGAGAAATGCCTCTCACATGAAGCAATTAACCCATAATAAGACAAAGACAATATCCACAGGGAAGATTAAGGTACTCATTAATGTAGATAATAATGAACTATTAAACATTTCCACACTTGATATTTCAAACTTGCTGTCTGAGATGGATTAATTCATTTTTTAACATCAATTCCATGAAGCTACCTTCCACACATTGTGAGCTTTAAATCAAAGGGGTGGCGAATCTGATGAGTCGAGGGTGGTTAAGTCTTCATGGAAGATCCTGGGTTGTGAGCCTAACAGTTGGCAGATAGCTGACATAGATCCATCTAATTGCTGTGGTTATGTTATACAGGAATACTCAATGAAAGTGTCTCTCTTCATACTTCCCTGGTTTCCTACCATATGCCATCATATCCTAGTCTCCTAGGAAATGGCTCACTATTATACATCTGTCCATAAGAAATGCAAACTATGAAATCAACTACGGGATCAACATACAGCCGAAGGATAATAGCTGTGGTGAATAAAATATCATAATTGGTGTACATGTACCCTATACCACAGTTCAAGGTCAGATTGTGCTTTTAAATTTATGCATCATTATGCTACCTATGAAAGTGCCAACAAAGAAGATACCAACCGGAGAGACCTTAACAACTTCCTGAAAAACAGTGGTAAACAATGGAAGAAAGGTCACTCCTTGCCACAAATTGTGTCAACAATGCAGGTGAACAATGCTTTTATCATTTTAGTTGAACAATGCAATGAGAATGTCACACTGTATTGCTAGGTTGCCCTCAGTAGGACGGAGCAAATAAATACTTTCCATGCAGAACACTGATTATGAGGTGAAATGCTCTCACACAGAAACTAAACAATGTGACACTGAAAAAAGCATCAGACTAAAGTATATATCTTTGTTTTTAAAGAAAGTGTTGGCCAATTGAGTAAATGACTTAGACTGCCAAAGATCCCTGAGACTTCAGACCAGCCCTCAGAGACTTGACTTGATTCAACTGCTTTAAGACTTGACTTCATGCCAGCCCTCAGAGACTTGACTTCATGCCAGCCCTCAGAGACTTGACTTCAGGCTAGCCCTCAGAGACTCAACTTGATTCAATTGCTTTAGACTTCAGGCCAGTCCTCAGAGACTTGACTTCAGACCAGCCCTCAGAGACTTGACTTCAGGCTAGCCCTCAGAGACTTGACTTCAGGCCAGTCCTCAGACTTCACTAGATTCAATTGCTTGAAGACTTGACTTCAGGCTAGCCCTCAGAGACTTGACTTCAGGCCAGCCCTCAGAGACTTGACTTCAGGCCAGCCCTCAGAGACTTGAGACTTACCCTCAGAGACTTGGAATTTCTCCAATTGACTTAAGAGCTGACGTGAGACTTGCCTTCCAAGACTTGAGACTTGCATAAGGAGTTAATGACAACCCTCCACAAATGAAAAACAGGATAGGAAAGAGCTCTGAAATCTGGACTTTTACCAAAAATGACAAATTTAATACACTAGGATTCCGGACATGAAGTGACAAACATTGTGATTCCCGAACATACACAACAGTACGAAGGATACAAAGAATACAAAGTATTATTTCGGCTTTGTATGAATGTGTTAATCAAGCAAAACCATGTTCGTTGTTACTATTTGAAGCATCAATCTGTCTTGTAAGTCGGCATGGTCATGGATTTCCTAATTCCTAACTGTGAATTCCAACCAGTAGAGCCAAGTCTCAGTTTTCATTCAAATTCACAAACAAGTCATTCATTTCATGAAATCATAAATGCTACGGGAGGGGGGGGGAGGGGTGTAGACGGAAATCTGGTATGCCAGCCTATACATCAATCAATGTAGGGAATCATTGAAATATTGACAATAGTGCAAACATTTTGTGTAGCATTTTCAAAAGCTCTTAAGTTTTTCTCTCATAGAATACTTTAGCTCCTGTGTAGAAAACTGCTTTTCATCTTCACACTTGCATAGCAACTTCACCATTTTGTATAGCAATTTGTGATGCCAGATAAATCATTCCCTGCAATAGTGTGATTTATGCAGCTTGATTCCATAAACTAAACAACACAGTCATCATAGGTTCTACCTGGAAACTCAATCAGTTTGTGACAAACTTTCATCACTATTTGTTCACTTCTACATCTCCTAGGCTAACTAGCTAGCCCAACATACAGAGAGTATATCATGTCTAAGTTGAATAAAATCTTCCCAATAACAGATAAAGATAACCTAGTACAGAGTATAGTCCTGTATTAACTGAATGACCTTCATGCCACTTCCAAATTTCAACCACAGGTCACAAACAACCCAATACAACAAGTCATGTGAGTGCAATAGTATAGATACTGAATCAAAGCCAGTCAAACCAACCTTGGAAAGAGAATAGACCTTTTAAGTATTCCTGCAATAAACCAACATGTAACTGACACTATACAGATTAGCTATACTAATTGCATGGTTAAGTCCCTTGATTGTACTGGACTAGTGCAAGTGCTTTACCTTGAAAAGTCTAGGAAGGACAAATAAGTACAGTGGGTACTTCAGACAGCTTGAGAAATGCTCCAGATATTGAAATTTATCCAACTTTATAAGCACAGCAAAATGCAGGCTTGTAGATGTTACAGCTTAACTCTCAACTACCTTCAAGTGGCAACTGCAAAAATCAAAGAGTACTGACTACACCAGGAGGCAGAAGAAAAGGCTTAGGAGCCACAATCACAGCCATTTTGGGTTCGTGTAATTAGGTCGCCCATTAAACATTCATATTGCACACAAAGGAGAATGATAGTGCTTACAACCGAGGATATCAACATTTTCACACGCCCACAATACTCAACTTATTTACAAGAGGTTTTTGTTTTGGTGCAAGTAGGTTGGTATATGAAGGAATAAATATATGATGGGTGAAGTAGTATTAACTGTGAACTGATGATGAACTGCACACGGCAAAATAGGGCAAGATGGAAAGTTTGTGGCATTTGCAGAATATGTGAAACAGAGGCAAATAATTAAATGGCTCTCTATAATTGTTAAAGATTGGTTGGTTGGTTGGGATATTAGTGGATGTCCTGGGAATAAGTGTGACAAATTCACCAATTTCTTGTTACACACTGAATGGTCATCAAGAAGCGATGGTTTGAAATGATCTGAGCGACTTTTCACAATCATCACAAGTCAAAGAGACGAAACAATTTACAGTAAAAGACTTTTATCCTTGGTATGAGTTCCCTGTTCTGAACTAAACAAACCTTACAGACGACTGGCTATTGTATATACTCCTCTAGTGACAGGTAATGTACGCATAGTTCATACTGCTATTTCACAACAAAGCATTTTGCTTTGTGTCAAACCATCTTACACTACTTTAATGAATTTACTCATTAGTGGAGACAGATAAAATAATGTTTACGTGAAATGTGCAAAGGCAAAGATTTTTTTTAATTAATACAAAAACAAAGAAGACAATATTAATTTGAATTAAGATGAAGCAGGTCAAAATGATGTAAGTAAGAACAAAAGAAATTAGCATTTTAAAAGATTTGGAGGCTGATGAGATGTACTAACTACGTGAAGAACCAAACGTACCGTATAACATTTTGACAAATACAACAATTGTGGAAACGAAATGTAGACGTGCTCTGATACAGTATGGTATGTGCAGTTACTGCAGTGGGTTGCATGTTTTCCATTTTAATTATTTTCTTTAAATAAAATTTATAAACAGAACGATTTGTTTATATTTTAATTTTATATAGTTTTTATATTATTATATGTTTTATATATAGTTTTGTTTTAATAATTATTTGTCCATGATAACATATAATTTGAAGGTTACCAAATGTCAGCTGCAATAGACCAGTGTACACTTTACGCAAATGAATTGAGCATTGTCACTAATTATCATTAATATATTATTATATATATAAATATATAATTATATATATAATTGCCATTAATTACAACAAATGCAAATCCTTGCTTCTAAAGTAGTTTCCACAAATTAATTTTTGTATACTGTCTGCGCTAAAATTGCCATAATTTTGAAGTCATGTTGCCAAAGCAACCAGCCATAACATAATTTACATACGTACTGAAATGTGTCTGGACAGAGACAATCTTCAGAAAATGTTTCCATATCAAAGCCATTTTTCTATAGTCTACAAATCTAAGAATGAATGCAAACAACCTACACCACAGTAACCCCAGAAGCAAACAGAAAGCATGTGAGAAAATCATCACGATGGATGACCAGACAGCTATAAAGCGGGCCGTAGTGATTCCTGACCATGTTTCATATGACAATATTTGATGTGACTCATTTCAACAAAGGTGTTTGTCCACTGCAAGACTTCAAGTGATTGACAAGGTTTTTGATCTATATAGATCTATAAATATCAAGTTCACCAGTGCTTTTTTGGGGGAGTTTATGATTTTCAAAAGGCTATGTGCTTTGTCCTATATTGACCTTCAAAGAAAAAATTGACAGAGATATTGAACTATAGATACTACAGGGGCTTCACATGTGCATGTGTTATTGTGTTCAAAAAAATTTCAATGGATATTGCATTCACTATTAATGGTGGAATCATGTAAATTGTAAAGTTCACTCAAGCTTTAATTTTGTAATTACTGCTATAAGGTTTCTTACTAATTTTTTACTAATTTTCAACTCTTTTGAACTCAAATGACCTTGATCTCTATTGTGAACCTTATAATTTATTTTACCCCAACTATGTTAGTTATGAATAATATTGAAGCTATACTTTTCAGAATCACCAAAGTTTACAAGCTTTTCTGACTGACTAACTTATGAAGAAACCATATTTCATAGATTTTCTCACTAACATGGAACCACCGCCAAAGTATTTAATTATTCCATCATGTCTTGTTTGAATCACAGAGTTTACAATCCATACAATCACACAAATACCATGATAATCATGCATAGTACTTTTGGCCTTCAGCCATGAAATCAGAATAAAAAGCAGCTTACAAAAAGTGCAATGTGAACGCAGGAAACAGTGGATAAGTTACATGACAATATAGACACAGACACATAAAGGACGAAACATTTATAAGTGAAATGAAATGCAATTAAAAACAGGACTGAACAAGCTAAACATGAAAGTAAGCATTCAGGAATAAAGAACTAGTTAATGCAGTGTCATCATGCTACATTTTCAGTAGAGTTGGATATTGTCAATCTTCTGTCCCAACATCTATGACACGCAGTTCACAAATCCAGCCATTTCCGTTTTTGGTAAAGGTATAAGAATCTTATCGATGGTTTTAGGTAAAATAAGTAATCCCATCTTCAAATTGTTCTCGGTGGAGGAGTAAATCTTCAAGTTACCTTGAGCTCCTTGAATTTTCAATTTAAAGTTAGCTATTGCATCACATTTGGGATCTTATACACATTCCCTTTTTAATAAAGTTCAGTATCAAAAGAGATTTCAAGGTAATAGGGTAGTTGATTAGGGGAACCATTTGACACGGTACAGGATTCAAAACCAGGTATTTAGGTGTGAAAGTTTTCTCACAAATAAAATATCTCATTCGTGAACGTCTGTATCATGACATGGAAATGACTGGTTTACTGATGGCAATGACGTTAACAGTACAACAGGGTTATCACAAGGAGTAACTAGGAGAGAAATGCTGCCCAACATGTCACAATCCTTACACTTGAACAGGAAGAACCTCCACTGCAACAAAGCCCTAACATAAACTTACGTTAGCCTCCACTTATGAATATGCACGGTCATCAATAATAAATTGTATTATGCAAATAAGATATCCAAATGAGGTGAAGGTGACTCCCTACCCATTCCAAGTAGTAAAATCCTCCAGCCCTGCACACCCCTCCTTGAAAGGGACCCAAATCATCGAGCAAATTAAAGGGGTATAGGATAGACCTATGGAGACACCTTAACTTTCTGCACTGTTCTTAAGTCTTAGAGAGATGGTGGTTAAGCAACAAAACCTCATTTGCATAATTAAGAGACGTCGTGCATATTCACAAGTTATACTGTATAAAGACACGGTCAAAGAAATTTACCGTCATGAGGTGGAGCGCACGTTTCACATTTTCACACTTTAACGTTGTTGATAGAACATAAAAAGGCCTAGTGCGAGGTGGCTTGTGTAGCCCAGTTGCTCTGCGGCCTCAACTATGGAAAAAGATCTGTCTTCGTTGGTCGGAATTCTGAGCAGGAAATGAAACTTGGCATTCAAATTATGGATTGGCGATGGTGGCTGAATTTCCAGGGGATGTCACTTCTATCTTGGGAGTGTTCGTCTCAGCGGTTGTCATCGTGAGCCAGAATGGTCCATTTGCCACTTGGTACCCCAAAGATTTGCCAGCAGGTATCGTCTTTTGGATGGATGGCCACCTGTCAATCTGCTGGCCCCGCAGGAGCCTGACATCTTTGGAAGCTGATGACTGGACGGTTATGCAGTTTGACGAAACTCGCAGATCTGCATGCAAGGAGCTTGTTGGTTAACATACAGTTTATGTGTAATGTGTAACAAATCCACACTTTTTTTCTTTTTTTTAAATGAATCTGACAAGCAATAATTCTTGAGGCAGAATCTTCAATTTGAAGGTACTAATGAAAAGTGTGTAACCATGCAGGAAATCGCATCTGCTTTCGCTGACAACCAATAGTTTTCTCCATTCATAAAAATAATACCTCAGGGCCTAATTATTGTTTACATTTTTGGGGCAATTTGGAGGTTCAGTGTGAACAAAACTGCAATATATTCAAATACATCATTACATTTACAATGCACATTGCCCGATTTGCAGAGCATTTTGCTATGGTAGACCAAATATTTTACATTCTCTGTATCTGTTGCTACAAAACTTGGTTCTTTTTGTTAACTTTATTTTTAACTTTAATTAATAAATCCCAGAATTTGTAACGACAACAGCTCACATTTTTCCTGTATTACTCATATATGACCACATGTAATTTACACAGAAAATGAGCAACTTTCAATCATCTCTGTTTTCATGATCCAGGTACTTGCAACTCCAACCCAGCACTAACCCAAATTATCCAGTTTCAAAAGGAAAGCTACATTTGCATGACTACGATAAAAATTTGCTGTTTCTCTGGACACATTTTATGAGATAATGATTTGTAAACTGCCATTAAATGGCACAACTTAGAGAGATGAAAAATTGGTTTATAGCAAACCTGATTAGAAACCTTTCATGCATTTTTAGTTTTCAAATTGTTCAAACTACATGGACAGAAATGGTTTTATGCTACAGCTAATCCCCCCTAACATTCCTGTAATTCAAATGTTTCCACCAAACTGGAAACAATTATTGAGAGTGTTTTAAACAACCTTGAAGTAAGTTGCTGACAATAAGTTAACTGCTTTTCTGGTTTTTATCCATAATATACATAATACTTCATTCATTGGATTTCAATGGAGAATAATTTACACTGAAACTCTGAAAGGTTCCATAATGCTATCATAATCAATATTGTCAAGTAAAAGAGGTACAATACAAATGTGAATGCAAGAATTGGAGACTGGTTTACAAAGTCTTTGATAATGGTGTTAGCTATACATCTATGTTCAGAAGGATGTGGAAAGCTGACAGCAGTTGTTTTTCAGAAATTTATAAAATTTGGGATTTTGCAACAGGTAAACATGTCTGCATGTTGTTAACCGTGCACTCTCCCCCAGACTGTCTGTAAATGGTGCATAATTGCAGTAATTTTTATTAATTTTCAAAATTCATGATCAGCAAAGCTCTCAACAACTTTGAACTGAAGTTTTCTCCCTTGTTAGGCTAGAACCAAACTTGAAGCTAAAGAGATCATTAACATTTGGTTAATTAGTCAAGTACAAACAAGTCAATTACAGGCAGCAAATTGCATGATGCAGATCAAATTCATGGTTACACACTTTGTTGTACATACTTTAAATAGTAACTGCACTCTCTTTATTTCTAACCAAATTTGTGGATTTGTATTTACTACTGCAGCATGCTCCTCTTTACTCCATCTCTTGGTACATCCAATGAATCTCTGATGAGACACGGTTCCTCCAGGCATCTCACTCCTTCTACAGGTCATCAGAAATCTGGCAATTTACTTGTTGCCAATGAAAGCCATCGAATGTCATCAACAATAAAGAAAACTTACCTTCTCCAAGTTTTTTTTCATACAAAAGATGTCTAAAACATCTATCAATAAATTTGGCTCAATTTGTTTTTGCATTTTCTGTATTTTTTTCTTCTTTTCCTGGACAAATTTTAAAATAAGATGTGTTGCGCTAACAGTTGAACTGAATTCTTTGCACCTCGGCATGGAAACTCAAATGGAAGGAATTATCATGGTACAGAGTCTTTGTTTCCCAAGTTTTATTTTTTTTAATATTATTTTTTATTATATATATCAGACAGAAGCAACTGAACAAAACTAATACAGCAATATATATATGGTAGGTTAATAACACATTCATCAAGTTTACCTTGTAGTGGAAAATAAATGGGTTAAACGTTTTTTTCAGTAATAATTAGAATTAGCAATCAGTAAGATGTATGATATAGACAATATAAAGATATATGACTTCCCATATAAAATGTTTAAGAGAAATGAATGGCACACCAACCAATCTGAAGGCATTCTCCCCCAAAATAGATATATTAGAAGCATCGGATGGGGAATCAGGAGCAACTGACCAGCCCCACATGCTAGTAGTACTACTAACAAAACTGCATATTTATTTCATGACAGATATCTATTAAGGCTCATTCAAAACAGTATGTAGCCTATTTTTTTCCCTTCCAAGTCTGGCAAAGTGTTTCCCCCTCCTCTATGACCATGTTCCACATGTGTTTATGCCATTATCAGTAAGGACCAGCGAGGAGAAAGGATGAAACGAAAACCACTTTAGGGCAGCTCTTATTTTACAAAGGCCCAAAACTGATGCAATAATTTGCAAGACAAATAGTGCCATTACAATGATATATATGTCTAAAGCATACCAAACAAAGCAACAGTTGAATATGATTACTGTATGTTGATCATGAATCCAAATGTTCCACATTGGCAATAAATGATGTAAACTGACCCCCCCCCCCACCTCCCCCAATCCAAAATCCCTCTACCAACTTGAGAGGACATAACCATCATGTAAATGACCTCAAAGAGGACATATAGGTGTTCATGTAAACATTAATAGCTACTATAAGTAATTTTAATACATTCATTTTTTAATGATATGTGAGCATATATATATGTATTAATGTTAAAATATACACTGTCATTGCCCATCCCTCCCCCATATCTAAATACATTACCAGTCTCCACAGCAGTTGCATTGAAATTCTCCTGGAGGGTCACAAAGAGGATGTTGTAGCAGTTGCTAGGTGAAATGATGACTGCAAAGAGTACAAAACCACCAGCAACAATCAGCCATCCTCCAGCATTACACGCTTCTTTGTTTGTTGTTAATTCTCTACCAGAAATCATCCCTTTTTCAGTGGAGGGATTCATGGCTATAGAGAAGAGAAAAAGTTTATTTTTAAGTCTGTTAGGTTAAGAGTTCCAATCAGGTTAAGACTCCTTAGCTGCTGAAAACTATAGATCCTATTACAGGAAAGCAGTTCAGACAAATTTCACATTTAAGTCTCAATATGTGTTTCCTGATGAATTTAGGAAACAAACTTCTAAATTTATGCACTCTGACCAGGTGGGTTTAATGGAGAAAAGCTGTCGCAATCAAAAGAAATGTGGTGTTACTGTTAGGCTACCATGTGGTCGAAGATAACAGCAATAATGAAAGTATTCCATGAACATCTTATAACTGCGTCACAATTTCAGTGAATTAACAGATGGTTAGGCTAGATTTCCAAATTAAGTGTGGTGTTAGGCTACCATGTGGAAGAAATTGAAAGAATTCTCACTATTATTTGTTCATTCGTTTATTTCATAGATGGAAAGACTGACAAGGAAATTTCCGAGATGTTACGGTACTAATTTATAATCCGTACCATTCGACTACCCGACAGGCTAAAATTCATTCAAGCGAATCATTCACGCGACGCACCTATTCACTGACTGTTATTCTATTGATTTGGGACATAGAAACCAAGCCGGATTATACAGTTGTTATTCTGCCGATTCGAAGTAAGCTTTCCCATTCATATGGTACGGATTCTAAAGTTAGGCCGATGTTACTAATGGATTATAGACAGGATAACAAAAAAATATTAATCGCAAGTGGCTTTTTACTAAACATTTATTCCAAATGCAATCAAAGTGCAGGAATTGTGCAATCCCTAATTAGAAGTTTTGAACCCTTGGCCTGCATAATAGATAGGCTAGTACAGTAGGCCTAGGCCTAGTTGTAAAAAATGTTTAAGAGTTAACTTCCATCGTCTAATAGAATAGAGGTGGGAGCAAACATAAGCTGCGGCGGCAGTGCGATATAAGTAGTGATGTTAATTATATGATGTTATTACAAGTTAATAAAAGAAACTAAAGCAAATAGAAATTCCTTAATTCCCTTAAAATAGATTTAAAAAAAAGAGAAGATAGGTCGAGGCTATAGATAGAAAAAGTTTGTAGAGTTATTGATCGGTTACTTTGTGTTTGTAATTAAATAAAGTTACATTATGAGCCTTGAATCTTTACTTATACTTTCCTAAACATAGGCTAACCTAACTCGGCAAGGCCAAAACGTTTGGGCTAGACTACTCTGCATAACTTTGCAAGACTGCACAACAGCTGGACAATTTGAAAAGTGATGACGATCAGTGCCCATTATATTTTGTAACGGAGTTTATAACAACTCCCTGTTTATACCAACCTTCATCAATTCCACATACAGATTACTCAACATAAACTGTCACGTACGAATAACTTTCTGGGAACGATGAGTAATTTCTGGTCTGTTTAACGAGTCACTCAGCTTCTCTAGTGGTCAGACAGTATTTTTAGAGATATATCGGTAACCTACGAACGCTCGGAAAAGGTTACAATCAATCGCAAACACCACACCTTACTGTACCTAGTATAACTGTTCATTGTACCGTTATAGTATACACAGTAAATGTATGTAATTCAGTAGGGAGTTTTTGCAGACGACACTTGTAGACATAAATAATAACCAACTGGCTGGACCACAGATAACTCGACTCATAGATTTTCGGAAAATATGACGCAAAAAAGATAATCAGAATTTCTTTTTCATTAAACTATTCTACTAAATTATATAATCTTCGTATGGAAACTTTTAAGATGTAATAATATTATATAGAAGATTCATGCAAAAGTAATAAGATAACCGTTCGTCTCTTGAAGGTTTATTTTAGAATGATGACAGTCGAAAGCAACAGTTTCAAAATTCGTTGTATATACTTTTTAAGAAAAGTCACCCAGAAATGAACCTGGGCACGAAAACCAAACTACCGAACAACTGATCCGCTCTCAACCCCAGCCCCCTTGCATCAGGACCGTGATTGTCTGATCATCGTCGGGTGTGTATCACCATTACCGTCGAAAGGGAACATATACTACACATGATCTTAGTGAAAAGGCTAATAGGTTCGCAACGATCCATACGATATTGCTTATATCTCCGGCTATCTCGAAAGGGCAGTATCTGTGAGTTTTGTTTCTCATCAAACCGGTTCGATCTGGTTTTTAATTGACCAAGTTCGTGACAGAATGTGCATACAGAGCTGCCAGCAAAGGCTAGCAACTTATTGGTTTCGATGATAACATGCAGGCGGAGTGTGTGTGTGTGTATGTGACGCTTGGCATGTGTACACGATATCTCAAAAAGGAAATGATGTATCATGATCAAACTTGGTGGGTGGTTAGCCCATAGTAAGAGGAAAATCCCTATTGTTTTCAGTGCTCGCAACGGTCACCAAAGGTCAGTTAGATGCCAAAAACCAATATATTAAAAACAGCAATAACTCCCATTGACAGGGTCCGACATGGTTGATATTTTGGGAGTAGTTGTAAATGGGGTAAGGGATCGTTTCCAAACATAACGGTTATGTGATCGAAGGTCAACAAAGGTCAATTAAGGATAAAAAACTAGTATTTTTGCAATAACTTGAGAACAAAATGTCCGTCAAGGTTGGGAGTTAGGCTATTGTAATCCATTAGTCGACCCGCAACTAGGTGACCTTTGACCTCAGTTTGACCGCCGGTGACCTTTATCAGTTTTTTTGGTTATTAGAATTTTCGTGGCCATAATCGGATCTCAAAGGTACCTTCCGATCAAAATTGTCCTTGGTTGACCCCTGTGCGACCTTCGTGTGCGAAGTTATCAGAGGTCAAGTTTTTTTTTAATAAGTACAGTTAGGATGGTCGTACAGACTTGTCATGTTGCTTTTTGGAATCAGTGTGTCAAACTACATCTGACCGTGAGGTCAAAAGGTCAAAGGTCAAATTTTGACAAATATGCTCATTTTAGGAGATACGGGGCAAAACAAAAAAAGTTTGTCAATATTTTGATGTGTGATAAAGCTCTTTGTGCTCTATAGAGGAAACCAACTCCCGCTTCAATCGGACACCCGGTTCTCAAGTTATGAGGGGCCAAAGGTTGGTTTTGATACCTTATTAGCAATAACGCTGTGTGTATATTGGAGCACATAAAACTTTTTGGAGAGGTTTCACTTCATCGAGGGGAATATTTTTGATAAAAACCATCAGGTCATCCAAGGTCATTCAAGGTTGCTTATGTGCAAAAAACTGCCAACTTATGCTAATTTTTGCAACAACTTCTAGTCACGAAGTCTGACATGGCTGATTTATTGGGACAAGTTATAAATGAAGTAGGGGCACGTTTTCCAAGATAAACGTGATGTGATCCAAGGTCACCAAAGGTCAATTCTGGGTCAAAATGTGTTTTTTCTGTGCAATACTTGTGAAACTCCCATTGACAGGGTCCGACATGATTGATATTTTGGGAGTAGTTGTGAATGGAGTAAGGGATCGTTTCCAAACATAACGGTCATGTGATTAAAGGTCAACAAAGGTCAATTAGGGGTCAAAAACTAGTAT
>KN882949.1:92280-111961 GCA_000934455.1 Apostichopus parvimensis
AAATCAACATTCAGATATCAAAGATTAAAGAGATCCTTAGAAGAATCTTTGCGTTTAATCGGTATTAGCATCTCATTACATGAGAGGACATAAAATGAATAAATTTACTATCAAAGGAGGAAAAATAAATTAACACTACAAATTAGCTTTTTAGAGTTGAGAAATATGACAAGTAGAAGGTAAGGCAAATAGGCTTTATAGGAATGGATGAACTTTAAGGATTATACATCACAATGTGAATACTATATCGATGGCAGAAAAAGGTCAACTGTTAAATGGTTTCATTGTAAATCTTCTGAGATTATTTTCTGCTTTCGATCTGCAAAAAGTACCTTTGATTGTGAAAGATCTTTATTATTGAAACCCTGCATTTTATTTTCAAATACAAATTAATCACCCCGGAAAAATATAGACTGTTTTCATATGAAACAGAGGAAAAAGGAAAAGATAACTACTTTACTGGTGAAGGAAATAAGCTCATACTGATTTTTGCTAATTGTAATATTACAATGACTAATTAGGGGACGATATTGGAAGGGAGAACCTGTCAATTTTGAGTGGGAAGGGTTTGGGGGGTTGAATCTGGGTAATTCTGTGGTTTCAGCTAAACAAAGACATGGAAAAGAGCTCTAAATGCTGTAAACAAATCAAAATCCAGTTTCTGAAAATGATCTGAGGGTGTAGAGAAACGAGCGACAGATGCTAACAGAATATCGAGGCTTCTAGAGTAGAACATCAGTTAGGTTGAAAGCAAGACAGTTTTAAGCGGATAAATCACCGAAGAGATCAAACTTGATTTATCAAAGAAGAACCTCAAAATCACTCAGAGCTTTGACACATTTCCTTCACCGGCAAAGAGTCAGGCGTTCAAGAATTCCATCGCCATATCCTTCTCCTCCACCAGTTCTTTAGCAGAAGTGTCCATCTTCTTACGTGAGAAGTCGTTAACTTCCAGTCCTTGCACGATAGTCCACTGCTTGTTCTGAATGCAGACGGGGAAGCTGTAGATGAGCCCCTCTGGAATTCCATAAGTGTTACCATCAGAATTGACCCCCATTGAGACCCATTTATCCTGTGAAAAGGTGAAAAACACAGATTAAATGAACATTGAAAGACTGTTTAATAAGCATGTTTTTCAGCCATTTCAATTATCTTCATTCTATTGTAAGTTTTATTGGGGGGGGGGGGCAAAATACCCATAAAATAAAAATGACAATTTTTAACAAACATCTTCAAACAGCCGGTAACCTCTTGCCATTCTATTAATCTTGAGCATAAAATCTAGTGTTTGTTTGTTTTAGTTAAAGTGTCATATCAGACATTAAGAATCTACAGATAACCCCAGACTTAATTATCTATATGTAAACATGAGTAGGTCATATCTAAGGTGAGCCTACCATACCCTTACATCAAATGTATCTAGGTTTAAGTGTCGCCTACGTACATGAATCAGAGTCAACTTGTTGTCAGTAGCTGGTAGGTACCGGCTACATGCGCCTTCTCTGCCTAGAATGGATACTTTATGTAGCATTTATGTAGTACCAAGTACTATTAAAGTGGAGTGAAAATGGTGGGAATTGAAATCGATCGGGTTTTATTAATCAAATACGATCAGCTGGTTGAATACAACATCACAGTAGACAAGATAGACCACTTACTCCTTGGGTGCCGAACCACCAGTCTCTCATATGGTCGCAAATGGCCTTTGCCGCTGACATGGCGCTAGACAGCTTACGGGCAGCCAGGACTGCAGCACCACGCCTCTGTACAGTCTGTAAACGAAGAAAGGAAGAATCCCACACTTGAATATCATGCGAATACAATAAAACGTAACAAAATAACACAACCTTTAGCTGGCACTGGTCAGACATTATTCATAAAGTTGACTACTGTTGAGTCAATTGTGAGACTTTTTTCCCACCTTAACTGGAAACTATTATCTCTTATGACCTTCTCTTGAAACAGTGGACCCTACATAACTATTGCATTAGTTATTATGCTAATAAGGAAATGCCCACACACATGATTACAAATCCACAAGTTGGATTACAAGTACATGTAACTATGTTAGAATACAAGTACTGACTCACTACAGGGCTGGGATCCTAACACTCACACTGCGTGACATTAAACTTACAACCAAGTTATACCTGTAAAGAGTTAGGGTTTGCAAGCATTAGCACACTTGATTTGGTTGACTTAGTATGACCTTTGACATCCATCAACAACATTCTCTTTGGCCAAATTCCCCATCCCTCTCCAAGGTACTCTACTGCCTATTGATAACAATACTGCTTTCACTTCCTTCTTATGCCATATTCTATATGCTGGAGGTCTTTAAACTATCTCAAATCAGACGTTGTTTCACCTCAATGAAAGGTCCAGTCAGCCAGGCATCGTCCTTTACTGCTGCAAAGACAGGCGTAGAGACGCCATCTATTTCTGCTTTAGCGTGTAAAGCATCAGGGTACTGTGTGGTGGAGTGGTTTCCCCAGATGGTTACATCACAGACCTTGTTGGTGGGTAAACCAAGCCTATCGGCAATCTAAATACAGAATAAACAAACATTTTTAACTTTCTGCAACGTATCCAATTTGTTTTTGTGCTGAGGTCCTTCTTTAAAGCTGGGCTTGACTTTAGTCTTTTTCCTTCAGATAATGGATTCGATATCTGAAGAGAACACATTACTGCCACACCTATGAAGAGGAGGACTGTTTTATCCATTCATTTTAAGAGGTTATTTTGATAATTCTTTTGTCAACTGCAAGCACAACTTTACAAAACTTTTGGGTATTGAATGTGGTAAATTTACGATTGGACTGGATTCTTAACAACGATGTAGCAGTTGCCCGTCCAAGGCAAGTAACAAATAAAATGGAGCGAGTTATCCAGTTCAAGCAAAAAACTAGCTACATTAATAAGATGGGAGTAGGAAACTGCAACACATCCCCATAGGAAGTGACGCCAGTGCTTTACCTGAGCCTGGGCACGGTTCTGATCTAGCCGGGTAAGGCAGGTGAAGTTTTCTTTCGGGATGGACGGGGCAGATCTCTGGGCTATTAAGCAGTTGGTATTGGCTGGGTTGCCAACTACAAGCACCTAGAAATAAAAGAGATATAGTCAAACTCATTTACATCCTAGCCTTGCATGAACACTCTGCTTATTTAAATATGTGACTGCGGTGTCACCAGAAACATGGCATGGTAACAGAAGACCCGTCTTTTTAAATTGGATGAGTTGCATGAGGCATGCTACAGTACAGTGTGATCAAAGTGATTTAGTTCATCAAAAAATGTTGATACACTGCAAGGTTCTCCACCAATGTGCACTACACTATATGACACCCAGAGGCACTGCACAATCTGCTTAATCCATATGGCTACAACATTTGTCTGGAAACAGAATTATGAATCAAATCGTGACACTTTTTAAGCCCCATCACACAGTTACCATCTTTGTGCCACCAACACTTTCCATGAATAAACTTAACCCTAGAGTTCTTTATAAAATTCATAAATAATGTACCTTGATTGTCTTCTTGGCAAACTGGTCCATTGCTTTGCCCTGAGCCTGAAATATTCTACAGTTTGCTTTGAGGAGATCCTTTCTCTCCATGCCAGGCTTTCGTGGCATGGCACCCACCAACATGGCTGCATCAGCTCCCTTGAAGGCTGCGTCTGCATCCGCTGTCGGGGTTAGAGCTGAAATGAAATTATGGAAATGACTAACTGGTGTGACAATCAAGAAACAGGTCAGCGGATGTAAACATAAAATGAGATAATCTTATAAACTGTGCTATATCTTACGATTCACATAAGTTTCAATGGTCATTTTATCTGCCGTAGGTTATTTATATATAACATGAACAGGTCGGGACAGTACAAAGGGCAACTAAGGTCTACACTGGAAAATGCTGTATGTACCTTGTTAAAACACATCTCGAGAAGGGAAAGGTTGTGATACCTTGTACTTGACACGAGGCTTTATGAATCCTACAGTTTTTGTGTTGTTGGTCTCTGGCATTTAGGCAACTTTGGTGAACACAAATATAATTCACATAGGGAAACACTGGTGTTATTTTATTAACAATTATTTTGGGATGGCAAATCACTACGGATGAAAGTTTCAGACCATACTTGTTATAGGTTATCGCGTATTGTAAACGTATAAACATACTTTGACTTGATTTCCTTGCCAAAGGTAGAAGGAATCTATGGGATAGTATGTGTATGTGGTTATATATGTTGGTGCATGTTATGACTTAGCTTAAAAACAATGTACACCAAAAGTACATTGTGGTTCAACTTCATAATAATACACATCATTAGAAAAACCTTAGTATTATATCTTTGAAGGTCATTTTGAGGTCACCAGTGGTTAAAGTCTTAGAAAGTTGTAATCATCAAAAAGCAAAGTGAGGGCAAGACTGTGATAGTTTTTGTAAAAAAAATTGTCAAAAAGTGCCTGTTGATTCAACTCCATAATGTGCTTTGTGGGTCCACCTCATGAGTACAAGTAACATGTTGCATTTTGTGGTCTCGTTAGGTCATGTTTTACAATTCTATTGTCTGTGTTGTTTAATAAAGACATACACAATATATGATGTCATCCACACAACCACAAACAGACTAATGCCATAGAAATCGAATTGGCAACCGTCCAAGCGGTTGATCGCAACAAAATTTTGGCGATCTGTGGCATGCCTTCAGCTAATTCATAACACTAGATGAAAAAAAAAACACTGGTATGTTAATCTCTATGGCAATACTTGATCCACCATATCTTCATTCTTAAATATCCAGTGTCCACCACCAAACATATCCAGTGTGCACCACCAAACATATAGTGTCCACCAACAAACATATCCAGTGTCCACCACCAAACACTCCCAACGTGCGGCTTTGACTTACAATTTACGAGAGGTAGAGAGCAATCCTGAAGTTCCATGATGACACCATCAAGTATAGGAAGCATTTGTGGGATGTCAAGTAGAACGAGGTCCAATCTCTGTGTTTAAGAAACAGTTAAGTATCAAGTGACTTGATAGAGGTAGAGATCAAATAAACAAGCTGAAATAAATGAAACTTCTTTATATAGCAACTCCATGAACAGGAAAATTTGCTTGATATTAAATTCAACACATTTCCATGTATATTTATAATAGCTTTTGCATACAAAAACAACTTCACACAACACTTACACAAACACTGTAAAGAAAGGAGGTACAACACAGGCAGCAAACTATGCATGGAAGCAGTGTAGTTAATTAAGGTGACATTGCTGAGAAAAGCTTACTTTTGAAGTTGTATGTACACATGCAGTTTTAACTTTTTACTCAGTCGTACATCATCACCTCTTTTACACAACATTCTTTGTATTCAACAAATTCACTTTACTACATGATGGTGGCAAGCAAATAATTTGAAATGTTTGAACAGAATATCTGGGCTGACTGACTAATTTACAAACAAGTATGGCCAAAATACTGTAGTCACTGATAGGGTATATCCAAATAATGTCTCAAGTTTCCCCAGACTGATGAAACATATATATGATGACTGGTTACGCATTTGAAATTCTTAATGTTTCACCTGGTCTGATCCAAATACATCTCCCTTGGCGATGGAGTACAACAAAGCATAAGCAATCTGGCCTGCAGCGCCACTCACTACGACACGAATAACATCAGCCTGTTGGCAAATATAGTAAATGTTACATTACATCAACCTTCAATATAAGCATCATAACATGCCAAGTGCAAATGAGATTTTGTACAAAAAATCGACTTTATTACTAATTACTGTTACATGTTAGCCAAGGCAAGTCTGAAACCTGCTTACAAAAAGTGTATTCTCAATTGTCAAGAGAGCACAGCAGAGTGACCTTGATATTGACCACTGAATCCTCACCCCATAAAATGACAAACTTTCTAAGAATTTGCTGTCATCCCTTTTGAAATACCATCAAATCCTGCTCTTGCCTATACACCACGTTCCACACCCACTAAACGTACTTGACGCCTCTGTCCGAGTGATTCTAATCTAAATACCAGCACAAATTTACTGGGCCTAGCCTACGTTGGTTACATTGCCTGCCCTAGCCTAACAAGTAATTATAGCCTTATGAATGTCGGGACCTGAACTCAGACACAGGTATTTAAACTAATAAACCTGAATCTAGCATTGGCTAAATACTTTGACTCAAATTTAGTACGATCGTTCCTCACCATTTCTGATAGGTATATGTTCTGCTAATGCGTATAACTACTTGGTTTTCCTGGTAGGATACACGTTTCCCAAACTCTCACTCCCTGACACAGGCCACACAGATGAATTGAATTCCTACGTACCCAGGCCTCATAACGTTTACATCGTCGCATGACAGAGACGCGTGCACAATGTTGTACATGGCCAGGGGGCGTAATTTTTTTTCCTAGGAGGGTTAGGGGCAATTATCATATATAGGCGTATCCAAACCCTGTTTGCTTTTTGACCAAGGATTACCAAGTGTGAATTGAAGAAAATAAGTGATGGGACGCGGGCTAAAGAAATACAAATTAAAGCGCGATTAAATCGTCACTTCAATTATTAATTTTCTGGAGGTGTTATGGCTAATGTAGGGGACTTGTAGTCTGCATACCGGCTGGTGATTTAATATCGTGCAAACTTAAATCAGGTAGGCTTAGGGATAGTCCACATAGGACATTTCAAATCATCATAACTTTATGCACTTCATTGTAACTTCTATTAAGAAGTCAAAAATCTTTATTTCAAGTTTCAAGTAAGACATACAACTCATTTTCATGAAATTGTCCAGGATAGATAGTCCCATTTTTAACCCTATGTACAAATCCTGTGGATCTAGTCTAAAAATGTGGATCTTGTCTAAAATCTGGATGAGAGGATTACTATATTATATGCAATTGTATCGAGTAACTTTACCTCCAATCTAGGGCAAGATTCCAGCTGAAGATTGGCGCAAGGATTGTCAGTCGAACAGGTCTCCATCGCTGCATGAACGCATATACGTATACATGCAAAACTTGAATCGCGTCCCACACACTGTATGTACTACTACTAGCCATAAACTTTTAACGAGTAACACGCATGCGCGAGGGTCTGGATACGCCTATATATGATAATTGCCCCTAACCCACCTAGGAAAAAAAATTACGCGGCCAGGGGTGAAGTACCCTGGCGAAGTCAAAGGTCAGTACAGCTACCCGTTCGATACATTGTGACCCTAAATAGTTCAGATTCTTGGCCGTAGTCTAAAGCGGTGTTTCCTATCCCTCGTACCCCATACTACTTGAACAAACTTTTGCCACCTAACCAACCCCACACACGTTACCCAGCCATCGATGAACGCTATTGAACTTACAGTCTTTCAGGAAATTTGTTGCCATATGCTTAGAGTGGGCCTTTAGTTTCGCACCGCGTCAGTGAAATATATCTCAACTTCCCTTAGGATCGAGGTACGAACAGTTCCCCAAGACAAAAACTGACTTTGAGGGTTACGGGCATGGGCCGGGATGGAAGATCTTTTCTTTAATCTCGCAACTTGGAACAATAGTTTCCGAAAATTAAAAAATAAATTAGGCCTATAAAGAAACTCAATTCTCTGCATTTATCGTTTATCATTCCGCTTTTATCATTAATGACCGAGGAACTTAATCACAGGTGCGTAGCCAAGGGGGGGGGCGAAGGGGGCAGCCGTCCCCCCCCTTGAGCATATTTTTAAAAAAAATTTTTTAATGTTTTTATGATATCGCTCGCAATTTCAAAAGAGAAAATGCTAAGATGCAACTTACAAGGCCTGGGAAGTGCCATTTCCAACGATCTGGGAGGCATTTTCAGCCAAAATTTACTTGTAGGCTTCACGCCAACTCATGGTGGCGCTACGCTTAGATAGTATGCAATGCCGTATCTACTGCTCTGAAAATTTTTCTACATTTTCGCCCCCCCCCCCCCTTGGCAAATTCCTGGCTACGCGCCTGCTTAATCCTCGCACTGAATCTGTAAAAGCGCGATCAAAAATAAACTGAAGTTGTGTAGCACTGTGTGTCAGCTACTGTATACTGAGCAATTTTATTTAACGTCGATTAAACTTTATTTACTTTTTTCTCAATGGGCAAAGAAATCCCCTCCACTCAGAGCCCTTCCAGGACTATCATCAGGCAACCTTCCACCCCCAAAAAACGAACGAACTGATATGATGGCTTCTGGCTTGCTCTATGGGTCATTATAGTAACCTAATCCCCACGCAAATAATTGCAACAGAATCCTACCAAGCAATCAAACGATATAATTTGTTTCTTTCCGTAACAATCAGTCAAATTCCAGAAATTTCACAGTAATGAGTAAAATTTCGAAGAAGTATAATTATTTCAAGAATACACAAAATTGTGAGATAAACTATATAGTACAACGTTGCGTCGTTGCCAATGAAAATCGAAATTGATATGAGAGTTCGAAGTTTCAAGGAACATATGTCGACATTTCGAAAAAAGATAATTTCGAAAACTTATAATCGAAATTTTCATAGCCTAAATGCTGTCGGAAATGCCATACATTTACATAAATACATATAGACACTTTTTAAATGGCTAAATAAAATATTCAAATTGGAAGTCATTAGTCGAAATTTCGACATATAACACAAACGTTCGACTTCAAAATCACTCACACTATAATTAGGGTGACATCACAACAGGTATGTCCAAAGAGCTTCAGAATGTTATACAGGAAAATAATTTAAATTTCAAATAAATCAGAATATTTCATTGCTCTCAAACTATATATGAGTGTTTTGATCATCGAAAACATTTCGCTAGCCGCAGAAGATTTACGTGCGGAGACATATATATGCGGTCGGGTCGTGGCCCCGCAGTTTCCCCACATATGGCAGGGGAGGATCCCAGGATTTTAAAAAGGAGGGACAAGGTTGAAGCATACTCCCATGTAGGGCCCGATCTGTGGGTTCTCGGCCCTTAGAATATTTTATAAATTTTATACGCGAAAATCGTGCATTGTGCATGAGGTATTTTAGACTATAAAATAGGTATATAATTAGGAATACACAAAAGATTGTACTATAAACTACTGTGGCACAGTTGTGTCGTCAGGTCAGTCTGCATGGCTCATTAGCATTTTTATCGACTATTGCAGTTGAACATAGCAAGTGCGATAACCTTGAAAATGGTCTCTCATACGCAAATAATCAACTTCATTTTCTTGAGTTATGGTGCTTAACTTCTTACCTTGCATGATCAGCGCTTAGCAAACGGACTTTGAATCAAGAAACACCTCTCAAAACTCCAAAGTATGAGGGTTGTGGTTCAAAGAGTGACGAAAGCGAGTGTAACAGGTAATTGATGTAGCGACGCATGTTCATTGTTTAGCCTATTTGTCCTAATGTGGCCATACCGCTGTAGGCCTACCCAGTACCTGACCAGTGTACATTAAACAGTACCACTGTTACCACTGTTTAACAGTTTCAGTAAACACAATAAATATAACACTAAAGTAACCGTTTGAATAATACTGCTGCCTCCAAATGACAGACCCGCTAACTAGTAAGGATAGCTAGGTCTTAGAAAGTGATACGCCAAATGCTTGATAAAAAAAATATAACACTCATGGTTGAAATACTGCCTGGAATCGGTGCAATTTCTTCTTGTTTCTTGACAAAGGAAAGGCATAAATATTTTAATATTATTGCATCAGTCAGCCAATTAGACCAAACCAATCGTTAAGTTTTTGCTAAAGTTAAAACATTCAAATGGCTATTGAACCCGAGCCTTAGCTGTAAACACTTTCAACAGAGAAAATTGATGTTAGGCAGTAAGGTGGAGCAACAAATAAGTTATACGTCCTTGAGATATGCATGTATGTTTGGTGGCAATGGTAGGTAAACTATTATGGAGTATATTATAGTACAAATCATTTAAAGGTCTGGTGTATAGATCCAACTATAGCACGCTATCATGGAAAAGTGTCTTGAGATTACGTAATCGACCTGCCATGGTCGAAAAATAACCTCATTTTACCAACTAGTCTGCAACGCCTTCCACATATTTTTTCTTGTATTCAGAGTCTTTGTGAAGGCTGTATGATTAACTACACTGTAGACATGAACATATTTCCACACAGTGTTTACACTAAGAGCCTAATGTTGTTAAAAGAATTGTCTGGTAGCCCTTAGAAGTTACCTTAAATAACGATAAATAATTTTCCAAACATGTTTTGAAATTTGAGAACGCTACTGCTGGGTTTGACAGAGAACGATTTGTAATCGTTTTGGATGAATATTTCGAATATACTTTGAACAGTATGGAACGCAATATCATCTTCGCAAATGCACATTGCAACATTACCCATGCTCCATACAGTGCCTACAATAATCACAACTACTGTAACACCCATAGACGTAGGAGCCTAATTTGATTTGGGGGGGCTGTAACGACTTGCCCGAAAAATATAACCAAAATTTTTCGCGCGCTCAACATCTTAATGTGCATATCATATAGGCATTCATCGGTTATTACATCACATTCAAATAACTGATAAATGCCTATATGATATACACAATAAGATGTTGAGCGCGCGCGGAGCGCGCGAACAATTTTGGTAATATTTCCCCCTTATTACCCTTCCATATTGGTTATAATTATTGGGGAAGTTGTTACAATCATAACGATAATAATATCAGTTTAACCATTGAAAAACACATTGCAAATTATTCTTCTTTCAGTAGGTGCCCGAAAAATTCTCAGCATATTGCCCGAATTTTCACAAATAAAAATGGAAAACACATTGCAAATTTTTCTTCTCTCGAATTTTCACAAAAAAAATTGAAAAACACAGTGCAAATTATTCTTCTCTCAGTAGGTGCCCGAAAAATTCTCAGCATATTGCCCGAATTTTCACCAAAAAATTTGGTTGGGGGCTGCAGCCCCCCCCCCCCAGCCTCCTTCGCCTATGGTAACACCGCATTTGGATACAGATTAATTTCTTCCTCAATTTTCTGTGAAATTTCTTATGAATTATATATGTTTTAAAAAAATCGTTAAGCCGTCATATGTGTAGTGAATCTGTGATTTAGTGATTTTTGTGTAACACAAGATAAGTTTGAACAGCAGACTCTTCGTTGCTTATACATTGCGCTGTCCAGCTCCAATGCAAATAATGTTCGCAAGGCTATGCTAACATTTACAATCGGACAGTTCTGCAAAGCCTAGGCTTCTCAGTACTACATTCTGCTCTGACATCGATTCTGCCAAGTTTCATTGCTTGATGTTCCAAATACTTTTCAAGCTTCCTTTTACCGTAAAGTTGATCGGTGAATTTTATTTCAGGGATTTCGAAGAATGGTTTATGAACTGTGGTTTGAGTGTTAGAGTGTATTATGTGCAACGCTATGTACCTACCAACTGGGCATGGTAGGTTGAATAGGTACATTCGTGAGTGAACATAATATATAATAGGCAATCACCTGTGCGTGTACACGCAAGAGTGTATTTGCTACAGTAAAGACAAAAGTGACAGATGAACATACCAGAGATGATAGAGATTTCAAAGGACAAATGAGAAAGGGGATGTTACTTTTAACGCATAGACTTTGCTTCCTACAGTTCTGTATGCTTCATAACTTTACTTATATATGACCTATTCAATTTAACATAGACAATATCTTCCTAGTCAACTGCAGACATCAGAAATTGCTGGATATTTACTGTATATAATCTTAGAATTTTGTGAACACTTTCACTTGTTTTTAACTTATTTTCAGTTGGTGATGAATTGATCAGCTCCATTGGTAGAGGACTATGTGTCCTTGTAGGAATCTGTAGAGATGACACTCCTAAAGAACGAGAATATCTGTAAGTATCAGCTGAGATTCAAATTAATTGTCAGGGTTGTATTACGTTTCTGCCATCAGCACAGGAAATTTTTCTAATCCTTCGCAGCAAAACCTGAAAAACATTGCAAAAAATGTTCCATTACTGCTTGATTGGATCATAATTTAAATGAATGGGATGTTAATGAAGTCTGAGATTCCAAAAATAAATAAAAGAGATGTTTTGGAATGAAATACATCCATCCAACTAAACAGCTTTTTTTTTTCTATTATTGAGTGTTGCAGTTTATCCAGTTCAAATTGCATCAGTGCATTGAACAATAATGAGTGATTTCATGCTTGAATAAAAAATATTGTGACATGCATATGGGAGTCACATTCAATCATCCGGAACCCCACCTCCTAATTTTTAGAAATTTTTATTGGCCTACAGCTTTTCCATAAAAGTTCATGCCCCTACCTAAATCAGTCGGGGAGTTCATACCCCCCCTTCACCCCCCCACCTACCTTTGAAATCTTGTGCATGTTACTGACATCAACAGCCAGCTACTGTTTTGCTTTAAAGTTGGCTTGACAAACTTGCAAAATAATTGAACTGATGGATGCTATTTTATTTAGAAACGGTTTGATCAAATCACTTGATATTATTTCAGCAGTGATTTTAACATCTGTGAAAATACAATGAGAGTCTGATATGTCTGTGTAAGACATTGTAAGTTACTTCACAGAGCACTTACCCAAAATAACAAGTACCAAGACTGGAGTTGGGCGGCATCTGCATTTCTTTCTACTTGCTCTGTAGTATATATATTTTCTTCTATTTTAGACTTCCTTTTTATTTTTGATAGGAATAAGGCTAAATAAATGCAACTAACAGTTTCATTTATACTGATAAACAAGTAAGTTCTTCAAAATGTATCCTACAGTACGCTTTGCTTTATATAATGGCTTATAAACACAACAAGTTTGACATCATCAAAAGCTTAAAATATTGTATTATGATCAATTTTAATGTTACATTCAGTATCATTGCCAGAAATTTAGTGCCAAGTACAAAAACAAACTGTTTTAAAATTTAATGGTTTCTTCGCTTTCTACAGGGCAAGAAAAGTGCAAAATTTAAGAGTGTTTGATGACGAGAATGGCAAAAGATGGTGCAAGAGCGTAAAAGACAAAAATTTTGAAATTTTATGCGTGAGTCAGGTGAGTACAACTTTGACAGCAGTCTATGCTAAGGTGACCAGACGTCCCCGATTTCGGGGACAGTCCCCGATTACCGTGTGCTGTCCCCGATGAACAAGTGTCCCAGAAAATGTCCCCGATTCGTCAAAATGTTCAGGAATTTCGAAAATATCCCACATTATTAGTAAAATAATTGTAAAAACAAAATTTAGCAAAGTGTGTAGTCTCAGAACGGATCTAACCAGTATTTCAGGTGGGCCAGTGTAAAGTGGAAACTGTTAAAATATGCTAGATCGATCTAGCCTAGCACTCTTTCATAAAAGTAAGTAAATTTCATCTAAGAAAAAGCTACTTTTTTGAAAGTAAAATTGATTTAAAAAGTGCTTCTAAGTATCACCATTTTACATCTAAGCACCTTAGGCACTTGAAAATTTTCCAAAGGGGAGGGGGTGTACCCCTCCCCCATATCAGTCATGCAATAAATGTCCCTGATTCCAGTCAGGAAAATATGGTCACCTTAGTCTATGCTTAAAAAAACATTAATATCCTCAGAATACTAGTAATTTTCTATTTAGTTATTTAGTAATTTTCATGAAATCTTTACTTTATATGATGTAGTTTCCTTGGTACCTAATATAAATGAAAAAGATCATTGATAAAAGGTAGCTGTTTTATTTTACTGCAATTATACTGTAATAACTTTGCCCGTAAAATTGAACATTTAGTAAGTGACCTTACCCTGTCCATACCCTGTCCAACTTTTATTTCTGGCACTGATAGGTAATCATGATAAAATACTTCAACACTATCAACTATAAGTCTTTCTCTTTCCAGTTTACTCTGTATTCGGTGATGAAAGGTAACAAACCAGATTTCCACAATGCCATGCCTGGTGAAGAATCTAAACAGTATTATGATGACTTTCTTGCCATCTTGAGGAAAGGTTACAATTCAGAAAAAGTGAAAGGTGAATTCCTTGAGAATGTTAGAAAAAGGACTCATATTTATTGATATTTTCATATATTTTACAGTCTATATCAGCTCTGAATTGTAAAGGCAGCCTCAGTTGGTGAAGTGAGGCTTTTCTAGTGCTGATGACCCTGATGTGTGCCTGTCTCAGATTCTAGGTCAATGAAATTGCCATATCAAAAGCTCTATGATAAAAATTCAGCTACAGAAAATTATTCCTGTATAGCAGGATTTCTCAGTTAAATTTATTCTAGAACCGTGAAAATTATTAAAAATGGCCAGAGAGAACCAAGGATTCCACTACACATACATTGAGCAATAAGTAAGGTAGGCCAGTCTATCACGGACCAGATTTGGCCCGAGCGCTGCATATTGAGGACACCCTGGGTATATAGCAAGGAAGATATAGTAGGAGAGGGTCTGTCTGCTAGGAGAATATGTACATGCTATTTCAACTAAATGACCATAGCAAGCGATTTTGTGTTTCTGTTGTCATGATTTAACAATAGGGGTTTCAAGTTAGTTTGAAGATAAACAAAAGCAAATTAAATTGAGTGGGACATCTTTCTCCTCCCTGACCAGTCCCCCAGCCCCCCATCCCCCCCCCCCCCACATACACACCACCACCACCTTTCCTTTCAATCACCATTCTGTTCAGAAGTAAGAATTAAACTGAATATATTGGTTGAATTAGTTAAATATTCTAGCTCCTACAAAAACTGTCTTGGTATCTTTCATTATTACAGATGGCAAGTTTGCAGCTTACATGCAGGTACATATACAGAACGATGGGCCAGTGACGATACAATTAGAGGCTGTTCCAGATATCCATTTCCAAATTCCAGAGAGTAGAGTTGGTCCCAGAGCTGTGAGTACTACAGTATTAAAAAGGTATTCATCAGGATCCTTAATAAAGTACTACTGACACCTTGCCAATTTGCATCATATTCAGTGCGTTTGTTGTGTGTAATTATCTCATTCAAAATCTGTTGAAACTTTTCGAAAAGTTTCTTTCATTCAGAGATATACACATTTGAAGTTTTGATAATTGGAAACTTGTTAAATATGTGCAAACTACGACATATAGTGATGCCCGCATCAAGATTTGTTATGTTTGCCCTTAATAAGTTAGAACCTAATTACAAGCCAACATAAATCATTTGAATAACGTGATGTTCCTCTTAACAAAGAAGACAATATAATATTTCAAAAAATCGCCTTTGGCCACAAACTTGTGATTAGTATCCTTGAAACGAAGGTTGTGAAAACAAAGAGATGAACCAGATAACATAACAGAAAATTAGGCAGTCACTCACTTTACATCATAAATGTGCATAAATAGCTCATGTTCATAAATAAAACTTGAATTAAGGTAAGACTATATAAAATGGTCAATCTTAGATGGATTTTGATAGGAGTTGAAGCTATTTTCATGATTTCTAATGCATATCAGAGTGATTAGGACAATGTTGTTCATAGGTGACCGTAGACCTTGAAAGAAATAGCAAATCTCCACTAACCTGGTAAAGTAGTCTGGAATGTAATAAGTATAATGAAAGATATTGAAACCTCTTGGTTTATAGTCCTGTACAAGTTAAGTCCCACCATTGGCTCATCAAATTTATATAAATTCATATAAACAATATAAAAATTGTTGGAAAAATTCCTGTGGTTGCCAGTGTATGTGTTATGTAAATTCCAAGCAGACCACATTCATGTTTTATTTGTCCAAGTTACTTGGTAAACCAAGCTGGTAGCAGTTTTTTTTTTTTGCAATTTTTTGTAAATCCTGCCTCTTTGGAAGTTCTAAACATTCCCTGACACTTTAATGCAACAGACATTTGCAATTGAAGAATGGTGACAGGAAGACAGTTTTTCACCAGACAGAGCATCTCGCCACTAGTGCTGTCACTACTGTGCCAGTGGCGGAGCGTCCATACAGTCAGGGGGGGCGAATGCCCCCCCTGACGGACTCAAATGGAGGGCTGGCGCCCTTTTCAGCTTTTTACCACTTTTTACTTATTCACGATTATTGACTTTTTTATTGCGCTCTCATCTACCTATTGACATTTGTCACAGTTTGTTGGTGTAATTTTCTGACAAAATGCTCTAACGGCTATTTATTCTTCGTTTATCTGCAAATAAGCAAGGCCCGGAAAGGGTCATTTCCGGCAATCTAGGGAGTATCGTTACTCAAAAAATTTCTGTACGCTCCGCGCCAACCCGTGGTGGCGCTCTGCTTAGATAGTATCTAAAGCGCCCCTACAGACCATTCTCGACCCCCCTGACCAATACCCCTAGCTCCGCCACTGTACTGTGCCTGGTGTATAGATGACATTCCCCCTCCTTCACTTTTCCTAAAGTAAAGGGAAAAGAAGAATAAGATGTACTAAAGTTGTAAATACCATGTACCTTAGAACTTCAATCATAGTTAGTTTCAGATAGAAAAGTATGAATGTGATTTTTGTAAGTTTTGGTAAAAATCCTTTCTTCTTATCACCCCACAAAAGGCATCAGGGAGTAAAACACCAGTAGCAGTTGTAAGAGGCCAACCCCAGGACAGAACAATTGAAAAGGCTACAAGTTATATTGCAATATTCACTTCTGCATTCAATGGAGAAGCTTCTAAACAAGAGGAATTCTTAAAGGTACTTCAGGAGTTCACACAAGGAAAGTAAGTACAACTCTCTCTCCCCCCACCCCCCTCCCCTTTTGTTGTTTTGTTTCATGTTTGTTTGTTTTAACCTTTTTAGTTTACATTTACATATGACTGGATGAATTTTTTTTTTTCTAAAGAAATGACATGTGCATTTTTTTTATGCTAGGGGTATCATCAAGCCATTTATTTATATTAATATAACGTCGTTGTCTTCATTGTTTATTTCGCCAGCATCCATCACATGCCAGAGCTAATTCTCTCTGCTGTTGATATTCTTCAAGAAGACAGGCAGCTGCTATGTGGGTTTTCAGGATTTTTACCACAAGGTTTTAGTATATTCTTGGAGAATGAAGATTTAGAGCAAATCCGCATTCGGTGTCCCGCCGTAGAAGATATGTCCATCAAAGAGTTGAGAGATCATGTAGAAGAATTAAAGGTAAAGTTTATCTTTCTATTGGGGTGAGTGATGGGGGGTCGGGGTGGGGGTGAATTTTTTTTTTTTTTTTAATACAGGTTGTTGGTTTCTAGCATGAAAATGATGTACTGTGTGAATATTCATCTTGTAAGCTACAAAGTTTGTGTTTAAGTTTTGGTAAAAATACACCCTCAAAATGTCTTTCTTTTGTCTTGTAAAAAAGTATGTGCTTGCATGTACATCATAAGACAGTCTTGTTACAGTAAACTGTCACCATTTGCTGTATAATTTAAGTACCAAAGCAAAGTGTCTCATGAAACATCCATACTTTGAGCTACATCCCAACATTTTTCATAACAGTACCGATCAAAATATACCTTTCTAATTTGCATCAAAATCTTGTTTAATTGGTGACAGGCCAGAGATTGCCTTACTGTATGGTTAGGAAGTATTCTATAGAGCAAGCACATCTATAAACTGCAATTTTCCTCTCCTGACCTCACATGAATGTTTTTTCCCTGATTGTATATAGTTGTGCAGGTGGGGTTAGGGAGGGAAGTTAGGAGACAAATGGAAGATGGAGGGAAGTTGGGGGGGGGGGGGGGGGTTAGAGAGGGGGAAGTGGAGTGATGATAGGAGATGAAGTATATATGTACTTGATGTGCACTTGACTGAAATATCAATTTTAATAGCAATATATTTGTTGTACAACATAGGATTTGATATCATTGCAATACCAATATATGTTAGTGGCAAAATGAATGAGCGGAATGTACTTTCTCTCTGCAGAGCAACGAAGCATCCGCCTCTCCTGTCCCATTAACCAAACCAACGCGGGCAATGGAGGAATTGATCTTACAACTCTCAAGACTTTTATCAAGTTGACCGGATGGTTAGGTCATTTGCCACGTTGCCACCTCTGAAGGCTCTTATTCAGTCCAGATGGGCACAATGGATACCTTTGTGAAAGAGCATGATCATTTGTAACAAGAAAAAATCATAGACTGTACACTTACAAAATCATCAGACTGAAATATATATATATCTATATTAAGCAAGGTAACAAGCAGAATTATGGTACAAGTACAACAGCATGAGTACAAGTACAAGTGCAACTAAGCATGAGTACAATAATACGCATAATTTTACACTTGTACAGATTCTAAATTTCCAAAACGCCCTAAGTTCGAGTACAAGTACAAATCCACATTGGACGAGTACAAGTGTAGGCAATTATGCCAGAGAATGATAAACAGACTCGCCAGACGTCAAATTTAATAGTTTCCAGACAAAAAATGTCAGTTTTTGTATGTTTTATTGAAGCATCCTACTTTATAAGCATTTAATGTCATACTTTGTGCAAAACAAAGGCTATATTCAACAGACCCCTAAGAGTGATGTTAAACTTTATAACAATTATAGCAGTCATTCATTTTTTTTTTTACTTTCTGGCCAAGATCCTCTACAGAGGTAGAGGAGCATAATCAAGATATTGGGGAGTTTGATTAAATTGACTGTCCTTCAAGTAATGTTTTTTCTAATCATTATTATGTCTAGACTTGCTCATAGTTACATTCAAGTTTTCTTATTTATTAAACAAACTTGTGATGATTATTTGGTTTTTTCTCCTGCTGAATGTAAAGTCTCTGTAAAGTACTGCATGACTGTGTGCTCCAGACATTTATTCATACTCTTAGTTACTTTCCTCAAAGTGGTAAACACTCAAATAGTCCAGTTTTATGGACAAAGAAATGACAGGCTTGAGCCATATTAATACTGAATGTCTTTTACATTAATAACAAACTGAGAGCAGGTACAAATTGGAGACAGGCTTTATTTCTCTGACACTCTCCTACAAAGCAAAGGGAGAGGTTTTTGTTGAAAATGGATTGCCATCGATTTCCCATGGGATCAATATAGTAACTTATTTATCAGACTATTCTCTGCAATAAATCTTCAGAAAATTTAACATTTTACTGTACTGTTTTATTTTGCTTTTTGCCTTTGTATACACCATTCTTGATACTGAAGGACAGTTTTGTAAGGGGGCCGGGTGGGTGGGGGTGGGGGGAGAGTGTAGATGCCTGCTTTATAAGAATGGTTTGGTCGGTATATTTTCTTTTAATTACAGGGATAGATTTCATGAGTTAGTGACAATTGGATAGAGTGTAGCCAGATGGCCAGTTGTTCTTTCCATCAGGATTCCCTCCTTTCCACTTCCCCATCATTTGTAGCAATCCAGGGTAGGGTCAGGGGTCATGAATTTGCAATCTTCAACTTTAAATACAAAAGCTTATATTTAATTGACATTTGTTTCCAATAATGCCTTAATTTGAAATATTCTCTTTTGGGGGAGGAGGAAGGCCGGCTCGAGTGCCCCTACCTTTTGTCGTAATGATGCCCTTGAAAATGACCTGTTACCTTCAGCAACAACTATGAAACAAGTTGCTGTAGGTGTCAGCCATGAGAATTAACTGAACTTCGACTTCTTAATCGGACGTCAGTGAGCATGCTAAATGAAAAGCGTGGAAGAAAGAAGCAAGGCACAAACATACTTCATGCATTCACTTTTGAACTTGCTCTTTTGAAAATTGCCA
>KN882949.1:120998-139587 GCA_000934455.1 Apostichopus parvimensis
TAATTGACTACTTTGTCAGTATTGGTTGTTACGTTTTACCAAGGCTTTTTGCCCCATTTATCCCATTATCTCAAACCTATTATTTGTGTATAGTCTTTTTTTTCTTCTTTCCTTTAATTTTTTTTTGGGTCGGTCACTAAGGTTTACACATTTTGTAGCCAAAGCATTTGTAAAAATACATTCTTTATTTCTGTATTTTACATGAAATAACAAATAAACTTGAATTAAATTCAATTGGTTATGAAATCTCCTGATGTACTTTTTCAATCTTGTGGTATCATGTACTCTCTCTGCCAGCAGAAATTATGCCCTACAACAATGACTATATGCAGTAATTAAAGGCATTGAAGACTCGCGCACAAAGAAACGTCTCATGCCTGTAATCTGACCTAGTTTCGAATGAGGTGTAACAGAAGTGTTAGACACCACCATCGATCCCAGAAAATACACACACAGCTTGCTACCGTCGGTAATTAGACACTAGTGCACAGTCAATACATACAGATACGGTCAATACCCACAACACAGTGTACATAGCAGCGATGGACATCTCAGGTCTAGATCAAAGATAACAAGGTATAACGTTTCATTACTGTGCATTTTGTAGTGACACGATAAAAACTTCACTTGCAAGCAACGGAAAGTTAACTTTTTCAGACGGCGGCACACGGTTTGGGGCGAGTCTTTAATGCCTTTGAGTTGAAATGGTACGTGTGTGGGGAAGGGGGGGGGGTGTGGAGGATGGATGTGTAGGGAGTGGGAAACTTGGATAGAATCTTTTTGTACAAATGGGCATTAAAGTTCATTTTACTGAGAAGAATGTCTGTCTGTCTGCATTCCAGTGTACTTTATGTAAAATTAGCAATGTAGGCAAACTTTCTTACAATGCCCCTCAATTCCTCCATCCCTTCCTTCTCGATCATTTCTTTTTCTTCCCCATCCCCCCTCCTTCCCTTTCCCTCTACCTTCTCTGTTGTCATTGTTGCTGCACCTTCTCTTGTGTCACTTTTCGTCACCTAAGTTACAGTCTTGTTCTACACACGGAAGTATTGCGAAAGCACGATCATCAAACGGAAGTTTTGCGAAATGTTTGGAATGGACTTGGGCCGTGAAAATATTACACTAATTTGTCAGGTAAAGAACAGCAGCGGTTTGTTAACAACACCTTTATCTTCAAAGGTTTTTCGAACACTGCGGTGATATGTAGCGTTTATTCATAGCATATAAGTTTCTCAATTCTGGTCATTCAATTAACTGTCCTTCTCTTGCGGCAGTTGAACTGGGAGTCGAGTTAAAATGACGTCTCGGAAACTAGTTGAATTGTTCGGTCAACTGAGAATTGGTAGTATGTATATTACCCGAAAAGGGATTTTTATTAGCTTTAGATCATGTTTATGAGAATCGGCCTAAGAGTAGGGGTAAGATTACTCAATGAATAGACAGCATTATATTCACATGTTAGTCTCCTATCTAAAGTGTGGGGACTACTTCTGCGAAAGCTGGCTTTCTCACCACTCCAGTATAAATAAGTATAATATATGCCCGTATTTATTCAAGAAAGATTCTAGCTCATTTGATCTACCAAATCCCTCAACTAATCATTACCGAGGATTAATTGCAGAATACCCCGTAACTTTGAAGCAACGTATAAAGTTGGCTACGGCATCAGTATAGGGCTAAGGGAGTCAAGGCTAGTAATAATACGCAGAGAAATGCCCCCAAAAAAGCCAAATGTATAATGCTGTTGTGGATACAATGTCGGTTCATTTATGCATAGGAAAGTTCAATACGAGGTGAAATGCCAAAAATAAGTTCAATGTATTATGCTGCTATGGCTACACCGTCAGGACGGTTTATTTTTTGGCAATTCCTTTTGAGAACAACCCATCATTACATTGTTATAATTATTACTATGGGACCTAATTGAAACTGAAATAATACATAGGGGAGTTCATTATTAGGAGATATGCCAAACTAAACTTAGTTCAATGTATTATGTTGTTGTGGCTACACCGTCAGGGAATGCGAAAGTACTAGGTTAGCAAGGTATTCCGCAATTATGCCATTACCGACTACATATGGACCTTTGTTCCATTTATAAGTTATTACTTCTTTAATTCCTTTTTGTATATTACTTTTGTTAAGTGAAATATTACTATTGTGCGAATTAATCAGTTAGCCTAGTAAGAGTAACGTTACTGTCATTAGGCATAAGGTAAGCCTTAGGTAGAATGTTTACTTTAGTGTTTCACACAATACCACCTATTACCCTCTTTGCATATTGAATCATTTGGGTACCAAATGTCAAATGTATACATGCATTTTGTTTGATTTCTAACATGTGACTCAGACATGACATGTGTAATATGAGTTAGTATGATACTATTTTGCTTCAGATTTCACCCCAACACAACAATGCCGGTACTATGCATCACTCAGGAGATGCTGCCAGGTGCTAGAATCACCAGATACGAGAGGTGGAACGCTAGTTTCTCAGAGATGCGCCAGTTGGTACAATAGGCGTAAGTGTACTATTTAACAATTTTTAACGTTAAGAAAATATCAACTTGATTATGATTTATAATGGTGCATTCTGGTTTGAAGTTTAAAGGGTCATCAACTTTGGCGCCAACCTTATAGCATGTAACGTTTCTTTCCTAGAAGCTCTGATCCTTCAAAACATTCCCTGCTATTAAGGAGTGTTAAGATGAATCGTTAAATATCTGGGTATGAGTGACTTTGTTTCTAAGAGGGGTAGTGAAATGCTTAAAGTTTGAGCATGGGTAACCATATTTTCACTTTCTAGTATATTTGGTAATAAGACTGACAAACTTTTGTACAGTTATCCCAATATTATCTGTGTTGACACTATAAAATTAAGAAACATTTACGTACTTTGATTTAGGAAATGGTTTAATGTGTCGTTATCTCACACCAGTGTGCAAGTACTGGGATCTGCAGCAATTGTAAAGTTTAGTTTCCTTTACTCACAGCTTTCTTTTGGAGAATTGTTTCGATTAAACTCTTATTAATTATCTCTTTGTGATTTCAGTGACTGCCAATGAAATATGGAAAGGAGTGGTTGCTGTCACTGGCAAAGCTCAGACAAAAGCCAGAGGGAAGAGACCAGCAAAAAGAATACGAAAAGATCTGAATAAGGGTCAATTCATTGGTGATGGTAAGTCTTTACCCCTGTAGGACCTAATGCGAGGTCGAGCAGGAGTTAAAACTCCTTTTTGTTGGTAAGTCTTTGAGAATACACAGGAAAATTTGTCTTGCTTTGAATAAGTTTGGTACTCAGCTCTTGCTCTTAAAAGATTCCAACTTTTCAGAAATGTTACTATTTATCTTCAAGAGGGTTGAGAAAAACTCATCTCCCATCTTGCTTCATTTTATGTCTCACGATTAGATATGTTCAAGTTTTTGTTATCTTTACATGGAGAATATTGAAATAAAATTATTTCAAGTTTTACAATAACTCCTCTTTTTTTTTCAATCTAGTTTAATGAAGATGCTAAGCCTTGGCCCTGAACGAGACTGTGAACGTAAATAATAAATAAAAAAGTGTCATTCACAAGAAAAGTTTTGTTTAAATAATGTAAATTTTAATGGAACAGAACAATTTATATTTTTTCTTTTGTTAGGTAAATTACCTGTGAGCTGGCCGGGACTGAACTCTCCAGTTTTGATGGATAACAAGTTACAGAGTATCCAGAAACGAGAGTTAGATCCATTCCGAGAAGAAAAGCTGCAAGAGATCCGAGAGAGATGGGACAAGAAACGAAGGAGAAGAGTAGCTATGGAAGACAGAGGATGGACCTCAAAGAGTTGGGGAGGAAGACATCTTGGACCACCTGATCCTATTCCTGGGGGTCAGTAGAGTTGTCAGAAAGTTAATGCTGACCCAGGGTTTCATTATTGTTTGATCGAGTAGTTTAATGAATGGCTTCTGTAACAGTTTTATTGAAGGGAACCATAAAGGTGGTCAGTTGCATAATCGTCTCATGATAGTCAATCTTGTTTTAGTGGAGATAAAAATATGTAAGGACGGATAGCTTCAGAGCCAATCTTTGTACCGTTAATTATCTTACAGACCATCGTAGAATAAGGAGATGAACATCAAAGCTGCAGGTCTCCCAATATTGCTTTACAGATGTTGTCTAGCCTAAATTATTTCAGATTATCTGCTGAGTTTTCCATCTGTTTCCTCATTGCAGCAATCTTGGTGTGCAAAGTATTTTTGAAAGTTATATACACCCAATCAACAGGATAGTACTGATCGGAATCATCCTTAACTATTTGTTTGCAAAGATAAAATGCTGTTATTCCATTGTTATTCCATTTCTGTGATATCAATGATATCCTTATAGTCCCTTTATTTTCATTATTTCTACAGAAACCTTTGAAGGGTTTGATTCTTGTGTTCTCCACATGAGACGAGTCTTTAATATGGTGGGGAGCATCGGGCGTAAGAGGAGCATGTCGGCATTGGTGGTCGTTGGAAACAAAAATGGTGCTGTAGGTAGGTGAATCCTGACCCTATTTCATATACCATATTTAAGTTTAGTAGTAATTATACAATTTTTATTTTTGGTTTGGTAAATACATAAACAAGACCTGTGATATATGAGGTACTTTACCTGTCAAAGCTTGTAAGGACTATAATAACCTGATCAAGCTTTCCCAACCCTTGCCTCAAAAGGACCTCCATTCTCTCTTTTATTTTTGCTATTTTTTTTTCTCATTCCTTGTATCTCTTTGTTTCTACTCCTTTTTGCTGCCTTCCTCAGGCAAAGCTTTCTGTTGGTGTCATTTTTTTACCTGTGAATTGTTAAGATAATTGTAATGTCAGTGGTGTCTGGATGACTGGTGATATATGCTGAAAGGTCTCATGCACTTTTGTGACCATGTTTCAAAGAATTGTCATGGCTTAAGTACTCTTGTTGTGCCTATAGTTGAGTGAAAGGGTTATTAAATCTAAGAAACACATTTTACATTTAATTGGTCACATATTTCTTACTTGTATTGATTGCATTGTCACTGATTTCACCTTATCAGGTTTTCACATCTCTGTCAAATGTATCTCACCTAGGTGTATCATTAGGGAAAGCCCCTGATGTAATGTCTGCCCTGAGGAAAGCCAAGAACAGAGCAGCCAGCAATATCCAGTACATTGAGAGATATGATGATCACACAATATTTCACGATATAGAGAGCAAATTTAACGTCACTAGGGTACGCATGAAGAAGCAAAATAAAGGTATGCAGTTTTTCTTTTTTTTTCAAGCTTGCATGAAGCGCAATAGACTCAGAGGCAACAATTTGATTGTGTATGTAATATAACTTTGACATTGTTAAATAATGCCTACTTTTATTCTGCAAGTTGGTTTCCAGATAATCTGTATTTTCAAATGTGTACTTCTGATTTTGAGCATAATTGCAAAACTTTCACCATATCTCAACCTCATTTGATAAAACAAATTTATTCACCAAGATTGAATTTTACCTTCCCTTTCCTCCTTTTTAGGCCACGGATTGCGTTGTCATCGAGTGATTCAAGAGATCTGTAAAATGGCAGGAATAAAAGACATACATGCCAAAGTGTATGGTTGCACTAATCCTATTAGTGTCACCAACGCAGCCATGCGTGGACTCCTAAGTCAGGTGAGTCTCCGTTAGCAATACACAAGGTATACTGTTTCATTTCTGGAAGCAAAATCAAGTTTACTACATTTTACATCAGATTCACAGATTTGCACATTTTGCAGTTCAGTAGTTTGTGCTGTTTTCTGTAGGAATAGGATGAGGGGTTTTCTACGACTCAGAAAGGGAAATTTAGGCTGTATGTCTGTAATATTTTATGTCGGGGAGAACAAAACTTATGATATATGGATATGGACAAATCTCATATGGTAACAATGTTCCTCTTACGACGTTTATTTCTGCCACCACATCAATTTTAGTGCACTTGCCATCGGATTCACAGATTTGCCTTTGATGCAATCCCCTAAGTTTGTTCTGTGTTCTCTGAAAAGAAAACAATGAATTATTTGTATGACCCAACATGGTGTATTTTAGCTATATAATGTAATATCATTTGTGGGGGTAACACATTATGGTATATTTATATGGAAAACTCAAAGAACTCTTTTGTAGAATTTTCAGATCTAATCAGATTGCATAACATATTTAACCTAACTCTCTCCACCAAAAACAAACTTTTTTTGAAAACCCAGTTATTGATTATTCTTTGTCGCAGGAGACTCATCAACAGATTGCAGACAGGAAAGGTCTCCACGTGGTGGAGTTCAGGGAAGAATGTGGCAGGTTACCCATCGTGGTGGCCTCACCGAAAACATCACCGCTTAGGGAGGATGTGGATAAAGACGAATGGCCTAAAGAGTTGCCTCTGGAGTACCAAGAGGAGAAACCAGCAGCTAAAAAGAATTTCAGTAGACCTGGCGTTATCGTACATTGATGAACTGAAAGGAATAACGATGGTCGATGGAAACTTCTAAAGACAGTATAACAGATTATGGTGACCTCTTGTTAGGTCAACTCGTTCAATTCTGAGATGATAAAAGGCAAGAACGAGCACTTCCTGAGGTGGTCGAATTAATTACAAAAAAGAATGTATCATTTTGGTCATTCTAGCAGGAGACAGACCTTATATTATTCTCAGTAATGAACGTTCATGCCCTGGTTATATCATGATCGAATGAGTAAAAGAAGATGTTATGAAAGAGTAATGAACCGTAGCATCTATTTTGTAAACTCTTGATGCAAAATCAGCCCCCCACACCCCCAAATCTAACTGTTTTTTTTTTCTGTTTTTTAATTTAATGAACAGTGAAAAATTGGCTGTGAAGTAATTAAAAAATTTGAGAAAGAAAAAAGGAATTGTCAAGCACCTTCAAATCCCTATCTAGTCAATTTTGCGGTTGCTCTTTTCACTTTTCTCATTTCAACAAATAATTGTTCAAATGCAACAATATGTAGGAAAATTAGCAAATTGAAACATGAGATAATACAATGGAAATTTCACGACTTTTTATTTCTTACCCATACCATAACATGAATGGTAAAAAAAAATTGTAAAGACATTCTGAAGAAGGTGATACTTGAAGTACAAAGTTATAAATTGAAAGATTTCCTGAACATGTTGCTGGATCTCTCTATGACTACTTGAATCAATGTTTCAGTGCCACCAGCACTGCATTCTTGCTTTCTTATAAAATTTATTAACATCTTCCAACAAAATAGTTTACACTGCTTTATAGAATGAGTATTTCAAATTACATTGTTGCTCTTATTCTGTGTGGTTTTCAATACAAAGTTATGTGACATATGATATCCTTTTGTACCGTTTTATATTACATGATGGAACTCCAGGCAGAACAGGGAAGGGGGTATAGATAAAAGGGAAGGTGCCAGATAGCAGTAGGAGAACATCTTTCTTCATATGTTATCAATCAGGATCCAATTTTTTTTTTTTACGTGGCTTGCATGTTGAAGAGCATGAATGGAAATACCGGTGGTGCAAAAAAATAGGTCAATTGAGACCCAATTTTAGCCTACCCCTTTAGGCCTCTCAGGAACTGTACAAAAATTATTTACCACTGAGTGAAGAGGTTTGTTTAAAAGTGACGAAATGTTCAGGCTCTCATACCAATAAAAGCTGCACGGTCATGATAGGTGAAATTGATGGTACCATGAAATGGCTAACAGGCAACTATCCAGTGAATGGTAGCGTTTACCTTGTGAGAACTTCTATCTAGACTTTGAGACCACATTACTTTTGTGATTCAATGTGTAAGTCAATGGGGCATTTAATGGGCGTATACTACCTACCATACTTCACAAACGCAAGAGATTAATACTAAATCTTCAGTCTTTCATGCTGAAGCCATTTACTCACCGCGCAGCACAATTGCTGTTTTTCAATCAGTTTGCTAATAAGTCAATCGAACAGGGACGGCGGTTCGGACAAGGGGTACGGCCCTTTTCACACATTCGAACTGTACATTTGATATATGAAAGCTCCGTTTTGTAAAGGAAAACTTGGAATTAAGAAGTGCCCTTGTTTTTAGTAACATCAAATTTTGTAATTTGTGCTATGGAAAGCACAGAATATTTATCTTGCAGGGAAGTTTTGTAGCAATTATTTTTTCCCTGAAACATATCTACCCCTTAAAGTTCTGCCCATCCCATGTTGATCCTTCTTCCGCTGTCCGAGTATACATGATAATACAGAAGTATTGGCTTAATTTCAAGGGTGACATACTGTTCCCATCCATAATATCTATATTTAGTTCACTTTACTTATGTAAGAGGATAGGGTGGTAAAAAAGAAATTAGACTAACTTGGATTCCCCCCCCCCCCCCCCTCCCACACTTTTTGTCCAGTTTCCCTTCCCGTCCCCCTTCTTACTAATTATTATTACTAAGGCACCATTCCAAAGGCTCTAACAGGCATAATGAACGTGTTTCTTGAGAGAGAGAACCATATAATTGAACCAGGGTGTGTTAAAGTAGTAACTCCCTGCTTGAACAAAGTTATATGGTAGTAAGATCATGTCTGCGGATTTGTTAGGTAAAGATTAACTGCATATGCCACGGAGCATTACGTCACCATGAAACACTCAGGATTTAATATTCGTTATTAAAGAACTCACAACGTGGGTTACGGTAAGCTCACAACTAGTTGGCACTTAGAAAGACAAAATTATGGCTACGAAGTCAAACTCAAAGCGAAAGAGGTTTTCGAAGAAGAATAAGAGGGACTGGCGAAAACACTCCAATATTAAAGATATTGAAGACTTTTTGGAAGAACAAAGAGTACAAGAACGAACCGGGTAAATAAAGTTTTACTAATGTGTTGTATTTCGCAATCCACTCCCTATTGTTAACATGGGTACCAAATGCACGAATTTATCGTGGTCAATACTGAAGTCGACATGAATCATGATGTAATGACTGAACTCAACAGGATGGTCAAATTAAGTTACAACTTAAGCCTATTCATATCTTGATCATTGGTGACAAATTGAATGACCATGACAACATAGTAGGTAACAAAAACATAGCAGGATTTGAATGGCATACATGTGTATATTTGTGTGGTGTGCTAATGGCATCCTCAGTTCATTGACTTCATTATTAAGTGGCTCATATGATTTTCTTTTAGAAAATTTGTAGAAGAGTGCAGCCTTAGGTATGGTGTGAAAGTTTCAACAAAAAAAAGCAAATAGCTAACATTTAGATCTACATCCACAGGAATTATCAAATCTTTGTGTAATGAAGAAATTCACCTACTGTAGATGTCATGATTATATTCCTCCTGTGCCTACATTGTGTCAGATACAAATATGTATCAAGTTAACCTTCATAATATTCCTGTTGTATTTTTACAGTGGTCTTGTTGCAGAGAAACAAGATGAAGATTTATTTGTTGTTGACAATAAAAGCTCCTCTGAGAAGAAAGGTAATATGATCACTTTCCTGTAGATTTATAATCTCCCTCCTTATTTTAATATATATACTTTCTTTTCAGCCAGCTATCTGGAAGTGGTTTTGTTGTATTCATTCAGTCTTGACATAAGTTTTTATGTTAGTAACCTCACATTTACTTTCTTATAGATTATATTATAATGTGATGCCAAGGTATTGCTTGAATGCTAAACAAACAACAGCAGCTACCTTTACATTGGCTCCATAAACAAGGAACCAAACTGCTCACAAAAGAGTGTAGACACATAATAACAGTGTTTCATGTATATTCATGATTTTAAACTAAATAACGATCATGGGATAACATCTGTCACAAGTTTCTCAAAGGTTTAACCATGGGGATGGACATCTAAATTTGCTGTCATTAGCCCTGTACACACCAACTATATTCATATAACTGTCTTAAACCTTGTCATGATTTACAACTAATAACATCAACAAATGTACCTTTTGTAAAGATTGAAATAAGCATTACATGTGCAATATGTATTGAAGTATGTACAATATCCAACCATCAGCTGTCTTGCTTACTTGGCATGAAAATAGTTAATACCATGCATTGTCTAAGGTGTGTTTATGTTACAATGGCTTGGAAGATTATCACTAATTTTTACTTCATAATTACATATTGTACAACAAGTAATGCCAAGAAGATAACAGCTTAAACAGCAGTTTCAGATAAACACTTATGGCGATGTATAGCATGTAATATGTTTGTTTTCATATGTAATATCGAGAAATATATTTGAGAGAAATAGATTAACTAAAAGATTCATTCAGTCAGTGTCATCTAATTATATGTGCAAAAGTAAGCTGAATGAGCCATTTAGCCTATGAGTATGATCCTGCTAGGATCAAAATGTAAGGCCCACTTACTTTACAAATTCTCTTACACAGGTTCTTTAGTAGATAAGCAGATTGCTAACAGTTTTTGTTTTATTTTGATTTCATCTTATTTTAATTTTCTTAACTTTCCTTCCAGAACCAGAGAAAAGAGACAAGTATGCCTTCAGAAACAGACCTCTGCGTTCTTATGAAAATCTGAAACCGAATCCCCATATCCCTCCTGTTCCAAAGTAAGTTGATCAAGTTGCTACTGATAGACAATGTTCATTATGGACAGGGAGCAATCCCATAGTTCAAAGATGGAGACTGGCTACACAAGCTTCCTGATTGCTTGTTTGGTCTTGTTAAATGCATGACATTTGCCTTAAAAAAAATATCCAAATTTGTCTTCCAAAAAACTCTAAAGGTTAGTCACTTTTCATTCTTTTTGAAGAGCTAAACCTCGCGGCGATAAACTAAACAGAAGTGCGAACACCCCTCGTCAGATAGCAAGGATGAACGGAATCCTGCCAGCAAGGGAAATCAGGAAGCTTAAAGTGGCATCGGCCGCCAGACAGAAGAGGAAAGATGTGATCGATGAAGAGGACAAGATGAACGGACAGCTGCCAGAATCATATGACCTCTGGGGAGAAGGTTAGTCAAAATGGAGGGATGTTTCATTGATATTACAACAAATTATAACTCAGTTTCCATCAAATGTTTATCCATAAAGATAATGACAAGAATGTGGGTACACAACCAATCATAAACTTTCACCAATTTGGCTTTCAAAGTAACCATTGTGGGTTCCATTTATGCAAGATGATGACTAGGTAGAGCTTTGTTGGGGAAAGATTGAATTGAATGAATTATGTCTATGATGGCCTCGTTTACTTTAATTCTTTGACAACCTGGCAAGTACTCTGGATATAAACACAACCAGTACAGTAACTTGCAGCATAACTGATATATTTTATGGTACCATCCTGTGAACAAAGATACAGTGCACTATGTTTGTTGCAAGTTACAGCCAACTTGGTTGCAGAAAGAGCGAATTTCCTTTGTTCACCTTCCTATTGTATGAACAGCAAATAACAGTCCATAATTTGGTTTTCTATTTTTATTTTCCTGAAGGTCCAAAAGAGGTTATCCCAGCTAAATTAAAGAATGCTGACCATCATTTCTTATTGTATACAAAGCGGGTCAGGAAGAGGGTGAGTAAAACATTGTGATATTCCTGCTTTACCCATTAATCTCTATTTATTCCCCCTCTCTCTCCCCTTTTGTTTTCATCAAGAAGGTATCATAAGATTTAAGTAGTTAGATTATTAGTCAAATACAAAACCCTACTTTAACAATAGTACAATAAGAGTAGTTTGCAACTTTTGTAGAAGAGCAGAACTAAATATAATTGCCACTTTGAATGCAAAGAAGAAAATGTTTAATCTGACACAAACACAAACCCACTATGGCTGAATTGCTTATTCTTAGATTGCAACCTCTTCTATCTGAGTTTATATTGATTAAATTTGTAGTTGGACTCCCCTCCTTCTCCCCCCCCCCCCCCTCATCTCAGGAGGTTGGACTGCCAAGTAACAGCATTGGATATGTCCTATTTACATTTGGTAGGTGCCAGGAAGCTATCACATTAAATCTTCCAAAATTGATGCTGTGGAGATAGTGGACCCTGGAGCTTCTTACAACCCCTCTTTTGATGATCATCAGGTGAGTGTTTGCCTATGTCATGATATCCCTCTTAACATGCATGTGTATTGTATTAGTCTAGGTGTTTCATATACATACAGAAGCCTATATATTGCATCTTTTGAAATGGGTTTGATATCCATATGTGTTCAAAAGTATTGATCCTACACAAATTGTACATCTGAAAGTTTAAAAGATTCATTACACAGGGAACAACTTAGCACCGGCCATAGAAATTATAAAGCTTGTGTAAGTCAGGGGTGTTGATTGGGGTAAGAGTGGTCAGTGGCCACTCCAAAACTGGGGGCAAGAGTATGATGGTGCTCCCTCCAACAAAAACCAAGTGCATAAACAAAGCAAGTGATACGATGATCTGCATAGCCTGTGTCAAATGATATATAGACAATACATGTTAAATGAATATTAATATACCTACCTGTATGGAATGAAGGTCTTTAAACACCTTGTTCAGAAGTGACACAGACTAAGGAGCCTATGTCACGTTACGTTATTGTTAGATCATTGTTTACAAATAAATAGTTAAATGTATTAATGAAATTTTGTGAATAAATACAACAAGTTTCTTCCTAGAAGGGGGAGAAGGATGAGGTGCATCTTACGCATGCATGCTTCAGATCAAGAACATTTGAACAAGGGCTTGTATCAACTAGTTTGAGTAATTGAGAATACAAAAAGATGATTACGTTAATAAAGGTAGAAAAACATTAACGAAATAGATATCCTAAATTATTCCCTCCTATATGAATAATTTCATTCCACATGGAAAATTATTAACAGATTCAGAGGCTCTAGTACACCTGTGGGATGGATTCTCACCGATATTGTCTTAACCAATATCACTAATAGCATCCCTCTCTCTCTCTCTATTAGAATATTTACCAAATCTGATGCTCAAACCACAGTATTGTAAAGAACAACATTTGGACAATTTGCCAAGCAAAGTGTGATACAGGTTTGCTTTGCACTATTATGCATTAATTCATTGTGCATATTTTGTCAAAGCTTGTGTATTTTTTAGCTGCCGATTTAGAGGCAATGAGAGTGAAAGCTTCCTTTTTCAAAATCCAAATGAATTGGCTAGCTAATTTTTGTGTACTTATGTTAGAATACAAAACATGAGATTAGATAGAATAATTATATATTTCTATTGATATGCAATACTTTTGTTTTCTTTTGTAACTATAAGAAACTCCTAAGGAAGGCGTTAGACGAAGAGCGGGAATACATTAAGGACAAGAAGATAGTGGATTCTTGGAGCAAAGGTGTGAAAAAGTGGCGAGCTAATGAATTACAGGTAAGAAATTAATGATTCTGTGTGCTAGAGATAATTTGAACTTCATCAAACACTGCCATCAATGTTTCCAACGTGATAGTTTCATCAATATTTACATTCCAATGCAAAATGATTTCGAAAAAATAATTCATTTGTTTCACAATAAACTCTTAATAGAAGTTAGACTTGTTTCTTTCACGATTCCAATTGTCATATTTATGGCTACTTATTATAAAAATGAATGAAATGAATCCCTTTCTCTCGAAAATTATTCGTAGGAAAATTATCTGAGTGAAATGTCAGCGGGTCTATTCGAAGAGGAGCAGACAGATGGGACAGAAACGAAGAAGGAAGATGTAGTAGAAGAAGAGGAGGAAGGTGAGGAGGAAGAAGATGTTCCGACTCCGAACCCACCTACCACTGCAGAGTCGAGAAAGACGAGACAACAGAGGAGGAAACAGGCCATGATCCAAGCAGCGGTGAGTAGAATCAATGAAACAGGCCATGATCCAAGCAGCGGTGAGTAAAATCAATGCAATAGCCGAACAAATGATCAAGTGATAAAGAGGTGCAAAAGAGTGACCAGGAAATTTGTAACCAAAGTACGAATTTTTTTTTATGAAGTGCGAGGTAAATTTTTGATATTTAACTGAATATAATTTGTGCATCACTTGGTTGATTCCCGGTCGCGGGATTTGCATGGAATGGTGGATTCTGTGTGGTATTAGGGTCAATAGGCCAGAAGGGATTTTACAATGGTAGGAAGAGATTTTTATAACCCGTCAGTAGCGTAGAGGCTGGGATGTTGAGAGCCAGGTGGTGCAGTTACCGGGTCATTCATATTGAACTTTTCATTTACATTAAGTATTTTAAGAAAATTGGAATGTGCCATTCTGTATCCCACATTTCCTGCCCCAGTCCCCTTTATTGAGTCCCAGCCCTGTGACATTAGGCCCTTCACACATCATCCCATCCCCTTCCCCCCCTTCCCCTCCCCTCCCCATTCCTCATCAGGTCTGAGTAAAGAACAGTGGTCAGTGACTAAGATTGGCAATTTGAGTTTTGAATTCTTCTCTTCTTCGTTTCAGGAACGGCAGAGGCGAGGCGCCAAAATGGCAAAAAAGCGGCAGAATGAAGTCTACAGGGTGAAAGCTCTAAGAAAAGAGATTAAAAAACAAAAGGAGAAAACAGCAGCAAGGAGGGATTTTAATCTGCAGAAATGGAAGACAGCTGATGCTGGGACAAAGCGACTTGGACGACATAGGTCAGTGTCTGAATCATGATTCAAGCACTTAAAGGCATTGAAGACTCGCCCCAAACCACGTGCCACGCTCTGAAAAAGTTAACTTTATGTTGCTTGCAAGTGAGGTTTTGTTTGTGTTGCTACACAATGCAGACAGTAATGAAACGTGATACCTTGTTATCTTTAGCTGGACCTGAGATGTCCATCGCTGTACCGTTTGTACACCGTGCTGTGGGTATTGACCGCAGTTGTATGTACTGACTGTTCACTAGTGTCTAATTACCGAAGGTAGCAAGCTGTGTGCGAATTTTCTGGGATCGATGGTGGTGTCTAGCACTTCTGTTACACTTCATTCGAAACTAGGTCAGATTACCGGCATTAGACGTTTCTTTTTGCGCGAGTATTCACACCCTTTAAATACTAACATATCACACTGCCCTATCAGATTGACTAACTTGTTTCACTTCTGTAGTAAGTGAATTGTTCAGAAAGAACACTTAGCTGCATTACCTTCTGCACAACCGAGTGCAATCAGTACTAGGCTGAATGATATGAAGTCAGTAACAAATTTCACATAGGGAATTACATGAGAATTAGGCTAGGCCTGAGTACATGTGCAGTGAAAGCATTGGAGGCCTAATGTTAGGTTATGTATATGTACGCATTAACTCATCAGAAAAAGTAACCAGTTTGAAATGAAACACTTCTCAAATATTGCCAATGTTGAAGTGCGACTGTTGGCTTCTTGCTTAATTGTTTTTTTACCTTGTGTAAAAGGTATTATGTAAGGTACCTTAGTACATGTTTATATCTGCACACAAAATTATTCTTGATTTAGCAATAAAGAGGTGCATCATACCAATTTCCTCATTTTAGCTTCAAAGTTGGGTGACAACCCTGGAAATTCATTTTTTTTCTTAAACCAGTCAATTTTGCTGAAATAATCCAGTGATTTTGAAGAGAAAAATTGGTTGAAACACTTCAGTCTATCTTACTGGTGAGCACCTGTTATTTCTGTTCCATTTGCCTGATATCTTCCCTCAGGTTTAAGACTCCTCCTGTGGATTTCAAGCTTAGCACAGAATTGGTTGGATCTCTGAGACAAATCAAGGTAAGGAGGACTTCCTTTCCTTATCTCTTTTGTTGAAGCTTAGGTACTTTCATTTGTTATAAAAAATTGCGTTTGTTTTCCCTCATTTCAATTTCATGCCTTTTAAAAAAAAAAGTTTGGGGTGTTATCAATTAGGAAGGGCCTCATCAATGTTGTAGCTATAGAGGGTGCAAGTTCATGAAGTAGAAAAAGATTGTGGCATTAGTTCTTTGTGAGGGGTGAAAGGTCGCATTTTGATGATCCTAACGTTTCCGGGAATGACTGTAATGGACCTTTAAATCGAATCCATAGCAAAGAGGATTCAAACACTTATTATATGTTACTGACCAGTTTATATAGATCCTCCACATGGCCATTAAAATGCTCAAAAGACCAAGGACGGCCAAAAGTGTACTCTTCTTTGACTCTCCATAGTATCCTACCACACTCATGCTACTCTCATCATCATTTGAGAATAATTTACAGCAGCAGAAAATTGTTTTGGATTTTTCCAGATTTTTTTGTAACATGCTAAATGTTGAGGACAATACTAATTATGTTTAAAAATTTTGGTTAAAATATAATATCAGAAGTATGCCATGAAATGGAAATGCATATCTCAAGAAACCACAGATAATACTTGTTTTGTTCTTCCATTGACAGCCGGAAGGATCTATGCTTAGAGACAGATACAAGCATATCCAGAAAAGAAACCTCATGGAAGCCAGAATATGGAAGAGGTATGTACGAGAGCAATTGTCTCAGGAAAAGAGAATTAAGAGATAATATTTGTATTTTGTAGAAAGATATCGCTTATGCCTATTACTGTCCGTTTCCAGACTGGAGCTCTAGAGCCTTCAATCTGGCTCTCCAGCCATGCCCAAACTTAACAGAGGGTGCTCTCCGGTCGGTCCAATATTTTTCCTCGAAACTTGACAAACCTGCAGTCTCTGACTGTAGATTGTTCCAGATCGTTCGTTGGCTGCAATCGATTTTGTGTGTAATTATTGAGGGATCTTGAAATGGTAGTTTTGAAAGTTTCAAGTCAAACTAATTGTTATAAGCACCTTAACTCCTACACAATTGGGACATTGAAGAAGTCTAACACCGAGCAGATCTGTATGCATGCAAGTTTGTCAGGCATGTTCTCATGCTTGTGAGCACCTACAAGCGATCGTGTTATTTTGATTCTGAGATCAGTAAACAGTGCAGACTACACCTCATTAGGACTGATTAGACAGCGCCCTCTATAGAATTACTGGAGAACCCCGTTAACTGTTCCTAGTTTTTGCACACAACTACTCGTAACTTCACTCATTAACCCAGCGCTCGTCTAACATTTAAGACTCTTGTAAATTTGATCACGTTTAGTGTGATCTTTTAGAACTTTTTAGAATCCGAGTAATGTGTGCACACTTATCGACTTTTATTATCATTGACCAAGTCTTTTAGTTATGTGTATATTGTGCAAGTTTACAACGTTATATTGTGTTGTATAACTTTATATTGTGTTGTATACTGTTTTTTTTTTGGTTTTTTTTTTTTTTAGTTTTGTTGATGGTGCAATTTTACACCTTATGGATGTGTGGTTATAATGTAATTTAACCACTTGAGTGACTAAATTTACCACTTTTAAGAAATTTTAACACAAACAGTATGATATTGTAAATTTTAGTGCTCACTCTAACACAAACAGTATTTTTTCCTGATCTTTTCCTATCATGTTTGTGTTGTATACTGAAGACAACATTGATTGAAATGCAATAACGTGTCAGTTGAAAATTATTGGTTTTTGCATTCACTTAGACTCTGGGTGGCAAACTTTAATAGTATAAAAGAAGGGACAAAAACTGCAATATTTTTTTCAGCACTGTGTTGAATTAAAACCTACCCTTTGTCTGTGGTTGGTGGTCTTTGACATTGCAGTGTTATTTCTGTACACAATTGATAAGAGTGCCTTTTCATAAGTTGTAGGGGAAAAACCACATAAATTTGCCTCAAAACAATATTTAATTATTTTTTCTAGAAAGAATTAAAGCTTTTTCAGCTTTTAATACAACAACATATATTAAAAACCCATGAAGTATTCTCTTATGTGATCTGAGTATATATCAGAATTCTTTAGATACATTTGGTGAGGAAAGGATTGAGGTGTTGGAGGTAGGGTGGGGTCTGTATCACAAAATGCTTTTTTGTTTCCTTTTTTTGTAGGGGTGTGTGTGGTGTTGGGTTAAACAGTATGTACTTAATTGCTTGCCGGGGGGGGGGGGGAGCGTGTGAACAACTCGCTGGCTTAGCCAGCTAATTCAGGAAGGTTTCTCTATGAAAAGGGAGTATTGAAGAAAAACCTTCCTTAACTGAAACAAAGTACTGTGTGTTCATAAGTAAAAGGATTGCCTATATATAGAGTACTTCAGTGTACAGGCTTACATCATCCTCATCATCATCATCATCCACTTATAATATAACCTTTGTGTAAATAACAAGCTATTCATTAACAAAAGACAAACAATGGTTTTACAAAGATATTCTTAAAGGTGAAAATGGCTTGATTTATAGTGGTATTGGTCCTAGTTCTACTTTTTTGTTTTCTTTCCTTCTTTCTTGTTTTCTTGCTAATTTTGGACTTTGTACCAAAGCTAAACTTACCCGTGAAAACCACAAGGTTGTTAATTAATAGTCTGTTGTTGTAGGTTTTCTTCCCTCTCCTCACTACAAACTGCAATGTCTAGAAATGCATCTGTCCATGCTGTAGATGGGTTTACTGTGTAGTGGCTACATATACTGTGGAGTCATCCTTGCTTTGTTCTCATATTGAAATAATTGGAATATGTATGGAAACTTGAAGCCCCTCTTGCATTATTCAATTTTTGGTAAAATATTCTGACAGGATTCAGAGATTAATTTTACAAAATTCAGCTAT
>KN882950.1:0-11428 GCA_000934455.1 Apostichopus parvimensis
AAAATTTTGGCTGAAAATGCCTCCCAGATCGCTGGAAATGGCACTTCCCAGGCCTTGTAAGTTGCATCTTAGCATTTTCGCTTTTGAAATTACTAGCGATATCATAAAAACATTATAAATTTTTTTTAAAAATATGCAGCCGCCCCCCCCCCCTTGGCTACGCGCCTGGAACATGAAAACTATGTAACACTTCATTAATCTTAAACAATCTGTCGATAATGACGACAATGTTGATTGTGTAGATTGCACAAAGAAGACAAAACGTATACGGTTTATTGTTTCATGTGCAACAAGTTGTGCGAACACTGTTGCCAGTCCCATTCCACAAATGAAATCCTCAAAGAACACTGGGAGGGTGTCGTATATAGTTCTTAAAGATGCTGGTTTAGAAGAGTTGTCGCTGCAGAAAGGATTACCATATGCTAAGGAAGTTACACCCATGTGTATTTTTCATCACTCTGAAAAAGTTTTGACTGTATGCTGTGCTTCCAGCGGTAACAATTGGCTCTTTGTGCAGCGTGTTTGACATCTGGTAAACACAAAGGTCATGCGCTACAAGACGTCGAGGAAGTGGCTCAGGTGGAGAGGCAGACATTTGAAGAAGAACTACAAACTCTCAGTAAATTTAGAGGCAACGTTTATAGCCTATATATCTTCGAAAATAGAGAATGTTAGAAACAAACTTCATGCCAATGTTTCTGATAGGAAGAAACGATTACAAGAACAATACATTATCTTACAAGTTATCTTACAAGTTACATTACATTATCTTACAAGTTATATTACAAGTTACATTACGTTATGGTATATAACATTGCATTAACGTACAAGAAACGATGATCGTAGACATAAAGTTGAAAGACTTACAAATAAAATCCATCATATATTTTATACAAGTTACATAGTATTACGTTACAAAATACATTACAAGTTACTTTACAAGTGATATCACATATTTCATTACATTATATCTCAGTGCATCATACCGAACAAGACACGATGATGTACACATTAATGTTTAGAAATGATCACAAACAAAATCCCATAAATTAGAGTGCATAATGTTACAGTGTACAGTACAGAAAATTACATTACATTGACATCGTATCACTTCACATCACATTACATATACATTCAATAATGATAAGCCTTAATGTGTTTTTCAAAGCAATCACTTTCAATGGTCTCATTCCTTTCATTAGGTATTTAGTATTAATTATTTTTACCGAGACATCCTGCCACGTCTGCTTTATTGGAATCACACAAAAAAAAAAGGAGACATTTGATTTTCTGATAAGCAGATGCCACCAGTGACGTAGGAAAATGAGACCGGGGAGGGGGGATGCTGAAACGGTATAGTGTAGAAAGTGCCTCATATATGGTTCACCAAGACCTGGCGCATAGAAGTCCTTTCTCTGAAAATTATTCCACCCCCCCTCCCCTTCCCCGTCTCGAGTAGCCGGAAGCGGACAATTATCAGTACTTGCGTTTTCCTTTTAAGCACGAACGCACTAGTTTTCAACTGAAGCGAAAAGCAGTTTACGTTACTCTTGTAAATGTAGAATTAATTGTTGTTTCTATAGTTGCAAAATAACTTTTGTGCACACTGAACTACGTGGTGAATCTAATCATGAATCTTTTGTTAAGTGAGTTGCTAGCTTCAGGTTAGATCGTCAAGATGGCTCTGACTTGTCGTTGCCTCGCTAGGAGGATGCTAAAATATACCCTGCTGCCAAGGGTGGCAACGGCACGATTTGCGTCGAATGGTAAGTGTAAACATGAGGCCTTACTTTTTTTTGCAATTATATGAGATACAAGTATCAAAGAAATGGGTCAATGATATTTCAAAGTAGGCTAGGCACTATATACAGTTAACGTTAGCTTAACAATAACATTATGCTATTCTAGTACTAGCCTAGCACAATAGCCTATCAATTTGACAGGGTCCTTGGTACACAAATACTTAGTATCGGTTGTGATTCCCTTCAAAATCTCAGTGAATTGGAAAAAAGAAAGATTCTGGATCAATCTCCATTCATCACCTGTTCGCATTTAGGCTAGGTGCGTTTGTGTCATGGAGCGCAATAAGGCAAAGGCTCTCCCATCATTTGCCACACAGTAACTAGCCTATACCAAGGGCTTAGGCTAGGCCTCAAAGGAAAGGTTTCGACAATGTATGTATTTGCATGTATTTTAGATCCTCCTGCAAAGCAGGAACTCGCGAGGAAGCCATCATTGGCTTATCAAAGATTCATATTTAACGTCCATGATAATGAATCGTCAATTGTCAACAACTCTGTAACTGGACGACATACATTAATCTAAGTTGGAGTGACTCAAACTCGGGACCTTATGATTGAAAGGCAGCGGCTTTAACCACTGAGCTAACACTCCCTCAATATTTTCAAGTTTTATTACCTGATCTACACAAGCTAAACATCCGCAAAATTACTGGAATGTTGGTCAGGATTTACCCATTTTACATAAAAATAGCCATGTTCTGAGCATTAGGATGAAATAAAGCATAGGCTATGGTTCAGCTATGTAAAATTTAAAATGCCACAAATTTTCTGATAAGCTTTTTAACACAGGCTTTTAAGATGTTACCATAACAATATGATTACAGTCTTCTTTCAATCATATAATCGTAAACAATCCCTCAAAGTACTGTACATACTATTAGTCATGCTATATGTGAAACATGGGCTAATACAGATCAAAGATAGTTTACTCTTTGCTATATAAATAAAATGTATCTGAAACTCTACAGTGAATGGGAGTGTTGGAATCAGGAGTACAGTATCTACATTCTACACTATGTAGTTCATATTTCTGGTTCTCTAAAACTGTTTATCAGATCCCCTTAGAAATTTTATTCGTAGCTTGTGTTGTTTATTGAACTGCTGTTCACATGTTTGTAAAAAGGATGTCAGGAGAAAATCAAGCTCTCTTTATATTTTTTTTCCCACTTGCATCATTGAAGCGTGTAGTGTGGCTAGACCTTGAAATTGAGGCTACTGTATGTACTGGCTAAATTCCAGTAAATATTAAAAAAAATAAACACATGGTAATTTGGATAACCATTGTCAGTCAAAACATCACATGCTTTCAGTACTTGACATAATTCATGCAATAAATGCAATATTATCAATACACTTTATTAGGCTGCCCCTGTTAACCTGTTCAGTTACTGTTGTGTGCTGTAATTCAGGAAAATGCCAGTGAGGACTTGATTTTAGCCAGTAGATTTTTTAAGCATAGAGTACATGTGGTTAAAATTGTGAATTCCTAAGCCTGATATTTAGGACGTTGGTTTTTGCCCAGTATGTCCAGTACTCATTGTGTATGTACTCCATTTATCTCATCACAGGTGATGATCGCAAGTCTGGTGCGTATCCTCGTACGCCTGAAGAGAGAGCAGCTGCTGCAAAAAAGTATAACATACGGGTACAAGACTATGAACCTTATCCAGATGATGGCTTCGGTTGGGGAGATTACCCAAAGTTCCCTGCTGTTCATGAAGATTATAAAGACCCACATGGTGACTGGGATTTCCCCGACCAAAGGAGAAACTTTGGGGAAACAGTAAGTTATAACTGTGAGCTTTGTAGCTTGTGTTGACTTCCGTTCTTTTTTATGAAGAAACATTTGCAAGACTCACATTTGGGTCGCAACCCATAGTTTGTGGACTGTTGCTGCAAAGTGAATACAGTCAGTTTCACTCCTGTCAGCCTTGATCAAATCTTGCAGTGTTGTATCCATCCACATTTTTGTTGTTTGCTGTGGAATTTTTGTAGCAACTTCAGTTGTGGGTACTAGCTACGGTGTTGCTCTGTTTGTATTTCGTATGATACTTTATATCACGATCAGTTTTTTAGACTAAATTGCCTATTGCGACAGATAAAAAGAAAAGCTAGTTGCTAGTTGCAAATTTGCAATCAATCGATACACCTCTAACTTTTTTTTGAGGATAAAGTCATGAAGAGTGCTAAGGTTTTGTTTGCTCTACAATCTATTAATTTATCAGCCAATGAGCCACTTTAGGTTTGCTATGAGATGTTTCATTAATTATTCCAGTGTTATGTTTATAAATTTTCCTTTCTTTTCAGCCGCACATAGATTATGATGTATTGGTCAGGAATAGGCCAGCTCCTTACCTTGAAGGGGATAACATACCCCAGTAAGTAAACCTGTCATCATTGAATGCAATTAGATTAGGTGAATGAATAATGTGTTAATATTGATACCTGTGACAGTAAAAACTGCAGGCAGAAAACTCAAGGGCCATGACACACTGGTAAACAACATTTATTCCTCTTTGAGTACTTATCACGCAGCCTCCCAGACCACAACCACTGAACAACAGAGTTGATAAGTATGTAGATGGTGCTGGTGGAGCCACAATTCCCTAACTACAGCATAATGATGTTATGTTAACCTCAACCCATTAACAATAAGAATTATACAGATCACAATATACCTGCTGCTCTATGTATGGAATAGAAATAAAAAGGAAAAAAAGAGTCAGCTAGCTGGCTGTGTTTCTAAGGAACAAATCTATATTAGGCTGTCCCTTTAGAGAAAAAAACAAACATTTGGAGTCCCTAAATTCCAGGCTAAAATTTAACTAGATTCGATTCACTGACTCGAGTCATTACAACACTGGTAGTACTTCTCATACTTCAATTTCATCAATTAAAAACCAGAATAACCAGATTGTTCATCTCTCACAGGTGGAAGCAGGCAGCCATCTTGGGTGGTGTTTTAGTCACCCTGGGATTCTTATTCTATGCCGGACAAAAATACAAACTATTTCAGCCTGCCGTAAGTCAAGTTTTTGTTTTCTTTTTCCACGGTTGGATGAGTTAAGATTTAAGTCTAAGTAGTTAGGTTAAGGTCATAAGTTTTGCGGCAAAGTTTTAGCCTGCTAAAATAGTTAGAGTCTAACACTCCTGGAAGGGCTCTCACTCCTGACAGTAAATATCATAACAGGAGTGATAACTTTTTATTCATCACAAGAGGCAAACGCTTATCTTTGTGATGGTGGTGTGCAGCATGTGTGAGCCTGTATGTGTATAATACCTTGGCTCGTAAACATGATAACTTAAAAAAGACGAGATGGATGAATCACACTTGGTGCAGCTTGGTTCACTTTAGTGAGTACGTACAAGAATCTTTATGTTTTCGTGGAGATCAAAGGTTTACAAGGTCAAAGTCTGAAACCGTTTAAACATGATAACTTCAACATTAAACGTTGTATGAACTACAGGTATGTAAATGCATCCTAGTCAGTGTTGGGTTGTGGGGTCGACGGAAAGGAGAATTAATCTGGACAAGAAATGGCTTCAGGTGGCGTGTCTGTTTTATCTCCTTGTCTGGTCATGTATTCCAGCCTCAACAACTACAGTAAAGTGGATCATTGCTGGCTTTCATGAAGGCCCAGAAATGTCTGAAACATCCCTACATGGCTGTAGTAAAACCTTGGATGCATGATAACAGAGCTTGTCTCATCCCCTATCTTTTTCTATATATGTTGATTTTTGTTTGTATTTGAGGGAAAAGGGCAAAGTTCCACCTATTTGGATTTGATGTCTTTGTTTCATTTGCAGGCTCCCAAGCAATAACCTTATAATGGTCTTTGTTTGATTGCAATAATGTATGTATATTAGTTCCTCCTGCAAGCAGGAACTCGCGAAGAAGCCATCATTGGCTTATCAAAGCCGCAAGCTGACCGAAGTCAGTCTCTTACATTCATATTAAAGTCCATGATTATGAATAGTTAATTGTCAACAACTCTGTAACTGGACGACATACATTAATCTTGGAGTGACTCGAACCGGGGACCTTATGATTAAAAGGCACCCGCGTTAACCACTGAGCTAACACTCCAAGATAATATAATAAAAATATATAATAATGGTCTTTGTTTTATTGCAGGCTCCCAAGCAATACCCTTATAATGATCTTTGGATTGAAAAAGGAGGAGATCCAGATAATATACCGGAGAAGCCAAAACACTATGAATTTTAATGAAAGTTTGAGAAAAGCAACAACCAGCGAACTGTAAGCCAGGATGGTCAGTGTGTCATACTTTGCTGCTGCTTTAGTGACTTCAATCATCTTTATAACTACATTGTGAGTTTAGGTACAAGGGAATTGTCATTTGCCCAACTTACTGAACAAATTTCCCTCACCAATTGTTACTACCAGCAGATGGGATAACCCCTTAAAAGTATTCCTTAAAGAAACCCGCGAAATTTGTCAGCGTCATTTTCTTTCTTGAGGTAAAAAGTTCTGTATTAAGGTAAATGAGAATGAAGCAATTAACTTTAGAACTGATGTTGCACAAATCTGGTGGGCTGGATCCCCTGAACAAAATGAAAAGTTTCCTTCCTTTGTTGGATGATGGATGAAGGTTTGCTACTAAGTTAATTCACTGGTAGCCATTTGGGTAGAGTCATGCTTTTGTTTTGGTGATTCACTTCATCGAAAAGTTTCATATATGAAATGTAACGTACTCTGAACGATCTATGGTTCATACCGTGGTTAAGTAGCAGTACAGTGTTAACCACTTCAATAATGGCCACCTTAGAGATACAGATGATGTCGAAATGGAGAGACAAAGGACAATTATTAGTAAGAGTTTTTCATTACTCCATCTTTGGAGAGGTCAACCCTATGCCCTAATATTAAATATGTTTACCAGCATAATAAATATAGTTATAATGTTCCATAAAGTAACCATGTATGATTGAAGTCAATATTGCTGACCACCCCTCCACTTACCCCTCCCCATTACCCCTCCCCTGCACCTCCACTTCCATCTCCTTGTTATCCTATGCAGTAAGAAAGTAGCAATATAAATGCTGCAAGAAGAAAAAAAAGGGTTTGAAAATTCAAGGGTTTGGCAAGTGGGTTCCAATTGGCCCCGGTCCCCCAACAAGAAAAAAAACAATTCCTTTCATTTTTTTGCAAAAAAAAATTCAAAAAGTAAACCAAGCAAGTAAAAATTGAAAAGAATTTTCCCTGAATGCAAAGGTGGAACAATGAAGGTGGTAACAAGGAACCGGGGGTGGTTGCCTTGGTGAAAACCCGGCAAATGGAACCCAAAAAATGAGAAGCAAAAAACGTGAAAAACAGGGCCAAGTGGAGTAAGCAGAGATTTGTATAGCGAAAATAATAAAAATTGAAAGAAGGGCAGATAGCTCATCTTGAGAAAACATTTCTCCTTTTTCTGACACAATTTTTAATTATTTGTACTGTTCTCAGTAGTAACATACTAGATATGCTAAACGTTTTCAGATATACTACCAGGGAGGTTCACGATCAAAAAAAAGGGATCGATGTTAGCTAGTTGGCAGAACATTTGGTTGTCCACACACTACAGTAAATGCTGCAGCTTTATCGTTATTCATCTAACTGATAATGCCCATCTCACGAAGCCGTCATGAATGGCGATTTCCTTATTATTATCATGGTTCCTTATATAGCGCAAATACTATAAAATATATATATTCAAATGCGCTTTACATGATGAAGAATAAAACAATAATAAGAAAATTAAAAAAAAAAAAAAAAAATCAAGTTAAATTAAGTTAATAAAAATAGTGGATAAAAGAATATAATAACTACATGATAAACAGTAAAACAAATATATAGCAAGAAAACCTTAAAAGGTTCTCTTAGGCACAATTGTCGTTTTGAAATGTCGAAGTTCAACACATTAAATATTTGAGTGGTAGTGATGGATCTCTGGATTTATTCAACAGTTAGCAAAAGAAATATTTCGTGTTCAAAAGAGGCAAAAAGATTAAGTGGAATATGAGCTCAAAATTAGCTTTAAAAAACCCATTACAGCTGACTGTAAGAATTTAAACGCCGACACCAGTAAATTGTGTAAAATTAAAATGTTCAGGCGAGCTGTTGGCAATTGGGTCCTTCGTAGTCATCATCACAAAAGTCGACAGTACCGTCACCGCAGACTCCAGTTTTGGAGTCACATGGAATCCAAGATCCAACACAGTGGCATTTTTGCAAGCAGCTCCAGCCAAACCGACCAGGTGGACAAACTGAAAAAAAGTGCGAACGTAAGATTTTAAGTCATATCAGTATTTGATGGTAAATGCGAAGGTCTTAAAGTGTAAAATGGGGGGAGGGGGTGGGGTGGGGTGGGGAGAAAAGTTGGTCTGGGGAAATGCATGTAGAGTGGAGTGGAAAATGCGATATCTAAATTACAAAGGTAACATATTTACAAAGGTAACATAGAAATACAAGAGTTATATAATTCATGTTTTTACTCTTTGTAAGGATCAAAATGCTCACCCCTGTCACATTTTGGTCCCCAGTAACCACGAGCGCAGAGGCAACCCAAAGGATCCGCGAAGCAGAACAATGCTCCCCTGCAGTCTCTTGGTACTCCGTCACCAAGATCCTTGCAGGTTAACCCCTTTCCAGGTGGGCCAATCCTCAAATTTCCAGTATAAACTGGAAAACAAATTAAATTTACAGTATAATAATATGCAACGTAATTCTTTGGTGAAGTAGCTATCCAACTTAAACTTTCTGACAACGCAGGGTCGAAATAATTAAAATATTACACCAAATACCAATATACTTAAGCATACCACCAATATAATTAAGCATATCACCAAACTGCCAAAATACTTAAGCATACCACAGAACTATCATATCAATATACTTAAGCATACCACCAAACTACCAATATAGTTAAGCAGACTACCAATATACTAAAGCATACAACAAAACTACCAATATAGTTAAGCATACTACCAAACTACCGATATAGTTAAGCATAACAACAAACTATCTATATACTTAAGCATACCACCAAATTAATCACGACCCAACTCGACCGCCATGACCAAGTTTTCGATTGTCGTGAAGACCCATCGACTTACAACTAATCCCCGCACACTTACCGACTGATCAGTGCAAGCAAACTGCTTGCTGCAACAAACCAGATATTAAGTCACATGCACATGTATAACCCCGTGATTGGTTAAATTTGTTTTAGTCTTGAACCACCGTACACTGCCGACATGCTAATCGTGAAAACGCTACATATTCAGCTTTCCTGACTATCGCATCCCACCAGAACAAAGATATGAACGGGAAGTGGATTGGTAATAGAGGGCGATATATTCCTACGTCACATTCAGAGCCGTATATACCGCTCTGGTCACATTACTTTCCGGTGGAACTCTCCATGCTGTCCTTTGTTGGACAAATTTGGCAGTCGGAGGAGAAGGGGGGGGGGGGGGTTAAGGGAACTACTGACCCGAGGCATGGAATAAGTTAAGGATATCAGATAAATAATAAAGCATTCTCACTTGCAAGGAAAATGCAGAATGCAAATATAGTGCCTGGTGACATTACTGTCCCCAGGTCTCGACGACTCTAAATATCCACATGGTGCTATCAGATAGGCCTACCAGTGGTATATACATACTTGTTTCGCACTGTCGACCGTAGAATCCAAGTGGACAAATGCATTTCCAAGCGTTGGCGGGGAAAACTTCTCCAAGCACGCCACCATTAAAACAGCTGAAGGTTCCTTTAGTACATTTACCATCAGCAACAAAACTACCTTCGGGACATCCTGTATTGGCGGAAAATCAATTAAAGGAATAACTTATTATGTACTGAAAAAAATTAGTCGTAACTGCATTTATCTATTTGGAAACATGAATTTTCTGTTCAACTTACCTCAATTTGTGATGGAGATTAGAGACCAAACTTTCTACGCAGTCAAATTGAAGCAGGATTTTTTAAAATTATTTTTCGTTTAAACTGCATCCGAATAAATAAGAATAGACGAATAGATACAGTTTCATTAGTAACCGTTTGAAACTTTACCAATAATTAAATATTTATTTCCGCATCGATATTATGATTGGATTAATGGCCACGTGTGGTTAACATCAGAAAACTGATGTAATGTGAACACTTAGATACTTCACTGAAAACGGCTCGGTCATTTAACTCGATTCACTGTTTTGTCGCTGACTGAGTTATTATGAATTTTGTAACATATCCGTTTATTTGACATATTCTTTACCTTTTCGAAATTAATACCACCTCCTTCCCCTCTTAACTGTGAATTCATATATAGAAATTCATTTCAAACATTTCCCTTACAATTATTACAATTGGAAATAAACGAGCAACATTATCGTCTGCGCGTTTGCCGCAATTCCGAAACTTTGCTTGCCAGCACAATTATTCGTATAGTCACGCAGAGTTCATGACAAATCGAAATAGCGCTAAGTAATGATGATACTTAATTAGCAAGTATAGTTAAAACGTACTTCGAATGATTAAGCGGATAATCGTTATGTATCCACTACCTCCTCGCTGATTACGGAAAACTTCGTAATAACCATCGTTCTTGCCAAAGCTTGCTCGCTTGATCTCGAAGTAACATTTTCCTGAATATTTCGTCAAACCCTTGCCATTGAATTTCCATCTCAGTTCGTTTGTATATCGTGAGAACCCGACACCGATCACAACATCCTCCTTATTGTTTATGGTAATGGTTGGTCCGAATAAAGGCTTCAGCGAATCTGTGAAATGGGATATCTGAAGTTATTCCGTTATGACCAGAGACAAATAAAACTGCGATCATGAACAGGAAAATGAGTGGGAAATTATTTTAGGAATGAATTTAAAAGATTAAATAAAAAACAAGCTCCAAAGAGAAAAGAAAAGAAAAAAGGAGAAGAAAATGGCTTAAATTGATAGTCGAATTGTGAGGTATCCAGCCATTGTTTATAAAACCACGCACAGGGCTGAATCTATCTAGGTTCGAATTCTAGCCGAACTAGACAATAACTGCTTGCTCTTTTTAAAGAAAAGCAAATCATTGTAGAACAATCAAATGGCTTTGTCAGTTTGAAAGGAGAATACAGATTTTCATGGAATTATACTTACCACTGATCGGTAGAACGAATACGGGAATCCTCTGTTCGGGATCGTAGGCCGCAGATATGACGTAACTACCAAACCGATCTCTGGATTGTCGTTTGGGCTTAGGAATCTTGTGTCGTTGTCCGTATGATTGTGAAGAGGCTTCACAGATGAGTGGTGTGCTATGCAGAGGCGGTAAACGTCGATCATATGGACAAACGTCAATATTTCCACAAATATCAGTGACAATATCTTGTTGACTTGTGATGGCGTAGATATTGACGTCAGTGGACTCCTGTCGATCAATACTAGCAGGAAAAACGATTCCGTAAAACTCGTCTGTGTCTGTCAATGAAAATCATAAATCGGAGCTTGGTACCACCATGTAGGCCTATACTCTTGTATGTGGGATGTTCTTGTAGAACTTCGGAAATGTCTGGTATTGAATACGGAGAGATATGGGTGGGAAGGTGCGGTGTGGGAGGCAAGGAGGCTGATATTT
>KN882950.1:69774-82364 GCA_000934455.1 Apostichopus parvimensis
ATGATTCAAGTAATTCTGATATTTCAACGTGAAATACGCCTTAATACTCCATTGTCTGAAAGCTAAAAGCACAAGGTTAGTAACTATATCTGTTCCGCGATAGGTTTCTGTGTTCTATGTGTGCATGAAGGTACACAGTGTGTTATAGCTTTCGGCCATTTTAACCGGAAGTATTGAATGGTGTTAGGGTTGGTTATAAAACTGAAGTAGTTACGGCGTTAAACAGCGAGTTCTGAATCGAGTACAGTAATAATGTTCTATTGTAGGTATTTAACAACTTAATGGAATAGTTTAGAAGTACCTGGGCAACACTATTTCCATAATAATAAACATCATATTACCATAGGGAATTAAACTATAATAAACATGTGTGTATCGATCGCTTCTGCCATTGATACTAGTAATGCATAAGACCTTCCTAATAAAAGTCAGATCAAATGACATATGATACCATGTTTAAGAGCTGCCACATGAAGGTAGTGATGGAATGACAATAACTATCTGCCCTGTTTTAGGTATAGGGCATAGAAATTTATTAGGATAGAATGACGTCATGCGACATATACTGAAGCCACTCATAAAGTGGTGGCGCTTTCTGTGTACGGCAAGAAAGAACTGGCGCGTAATACAAACACTACGTGTTTGACTAAACTGAAGTGATAAAGTTGACATAAATTACTCGAAATGGTGATACCGCGTGCCGCAATTGGGTGCAAAATCGTCGAAAATGTCGCAGTGGACTGTAGTTTCACTTTGTAATACTTAGGAAGCGATAGTAGAAGCAATTACATAGGAATCTTAAATAATTTACTAGTGTCGTCTGCTAATCTGTTGTATTGTTATTCCCGGGATATAGTAAGCCTAGACCCCTATACCGGCTACGGTTGTCCTTAATTAGGATGCGATATGACAAAAACCTAATAAAAAAATAGCACAACCTCATTTTATCCCTAACGATAGATCCATATGCCAGAATAACAAAGGATTACTGTTATGTCCTGGGCTTAGCCTATCACTAAAACTTCAATAATAGGGACATAGGCTAGCCTAACTTAGGCTAGGCCTATGTACGTAGCCTTGCCCTGGTGTAACTTAGGTTAGCCTAGGTCATAACTTAAGCCTATAATATTTAAGTCTATTGTACCAATATTCAAATGCATTTTCCATTTCCAACGTATTCCCAACACTGTAAATTGTGGCAAAATGGCATAAACAGTATAGCCTACTGTATAGCCAGATATCTGATCAGGTAGGCCAATTGCCTGCTCAGCCTAGCCAGGTATGTTATGATGGACAGTAAATTTATAGGCTATTTTGCCTAAATTGACTCAACTATGATTTTAAGGCCTAATGTAATCACTTACCATGCATGGACAAAGCCTAGTAGGTAAAATGTAAAAACGACACTCAAGCCACTACTTGTGCTAGCATCTCAGTCCTTTGATGATTGTGACTAAATGTAGACATCCATCAAACTATTTGTACTCTTACTTGCTAAGGTGGGATATGTTATCCTGCATAAACTACTACCCACTTTGCAACATTAAACTGAAAACTGCATGCACAAAATAATATGGAAGTATTACACAAAAGTAGCTATGTGTTGGAAGAGGAGGGGGGGGGGGGTTGCTTTTCCATAGCATTTTCCAGGGAAAACTATGCCATTATCCAAGTGGAGCACTAAAATAATACAAGGAAGAAAAATGTTTGCCATGAGCCTCTCAGATAACAGAAATGACACTTTCCAAACATTAAAAGTTGCATAAAACAAGAGCAGGGTGTATAATGTTCCAAGGATAATTGAAAAATAAGTCAACACACAAGATTACACTGTTTTCTAATCTATTAGACTTCTTCTCTCTACTGCTACCAGGATGTGAGTGACCACAGAAACAAACAGCTCTCTAAGTAGTGATAACATCTGACCCTTTCTGTGTCTTACTGTTATGTTACCAGTGAGAGGAGTAATAGTCTCACTATGGATGTTTAATATTCATGTGATAACAGGAGATAGACATACAAGATAGAATTGTTGGAACAGAACAAACTCACAGGGAGGGGGGGGGGGGGGGGATGAAACCCATCCTCTGTATCTGCCCATGTTATCACAGATATTCTTGAAAGTAGGTTTGATTCCTATGTTAATATTCTCACAGATGTTGAACAGACCCAAATTAGTTTCATATCTTAATAATGATAAAAATGGGTACCACCATGTCATTTTTAAAATGTGCAGAATCATTATTTGAGTCCATCTCTGACAGTGCTAAAGACCATCCATATTCTGCTGTGAATGTGCAAAGGTATTCACTGTTGCTAAGATGCAAGGACAGAAGAGGATTAAAAGTGCCATCATCAAGTAATTTCAGAGTTGTCCAATTCGGTGATTTGTTGTTCAGGAACTTCAGGTACCGTAGCAACATACAATAACATTCCTTCATCACAGTGAATTCATTTCTAACAAGACTTGCTTATGGATTACTATTTTACTCTGGACAGGTCCCATCCAGCTCTTTCAATCTTTGATTCACAAAATAGTTAGTTTGTCCACATAAATCCACACGTGTAAAGCATAATTTAATTGTCCCAATGCAATTCAGAATTCCTCGACTTGGGTCTGGAGAAAAAAAAACAGAAAATCTCAAAATTAGCAAGTAGAACAACTTGATTAATTTCATTATGACACAAACTGTTGGTCATCTCCTTCCAAGAAATAATTTGTTTCCATAGTTACTTGCTGAACACCAACTGCACAGATATCACCTGACAATGAAGATTGTGGAGAAATTTTCAACCTATGATTGTTCCATTATGGAAAGCTCTTTACCATTTGACTAGAGATCATTTTCCAACACATAAGACACTGTCTATGATTTAGGTTGCAATGGACTTAATGTTGGTCTACCTGAATACTTACTAGGCCTACAGTAGAGCTAGTAGTGTAGTCTAGGCTGTGGGATTTAGGAACTAGGCCTATAACAATGCCTATGGTATATCTGCGTTACGCCTAACGTTACTGCATTGTAACTCCGATTTGTCCCTCCACTTGCTCGAGTCATTACAGGCGAAAGAATTGTTTTCAAGGTTGGTTTGAAAGTTAGAAGTAAAGTACTCACCACTCTGGTCGTCATAGCATGTCTCTGTTGTGAAAAGTACAAATACTCTTTCGAAAAAACGGGTAAAATGAAATTCAATTTCAGAGTAGAATACACACTGTATGTACGGAGACGTACAGATGATCTGGGTTCTTGCCGTACACAGAAAGCGCCCTCACTAATTTTCAAGGCTTCACTGCTAAAACACACGGCAATACACTATGTCAGCTTTCTATCTGTATTAATTTCTATGGTATAGGGACATCAAGCTTCTTGAAAATCTACAGGTGAATTAAAGATCTTGCAGGAGAGTGGATAGGGTCCTGAGGTCGTTGTAGCTGACTCCCATGTAGGGGGTCTGTGAGACTTCCCCAGAGAAAAAAAAAACGTTTGGACGTCACATGGTGCGTTAATATTTCAATATAAAGTATAGAAACTATTTCCATTTCTCATAAAGGTTCAGCCATCAGTGCAGGGAAATGTTGAATAGGATATTATTTATAAGCACAACCTTCCGTCTAGAGATACTTATAAAATAATAAATTATAGTCTCAACATGCTTCAGAATGCAACATACGACTTGTTCATTTTTCTTCCTATGACCGCCAGCTCACCCCCTCCCATACATAGGAGTTGGCTTCAATGACCCACAGCAGCAACCCCTCATTTATATCATACTTCATTCATATATGGCCCTCCGATAAAGATTCACTACCCAAATCAGTTGGGGGAATCAGTTTGGGGGAGTTATGTTATTAGCACAATATTGCGCTCAGAGCAACTTTACACAGGGGAATCAATCCCAATTGAAAAGTGGGGTGGGCAGGGGGGGGGTGGGGTGGGGTGGGGGAGGACATAAATAACTGAACATGCATAACAATGAAAGAGTGAGCGTCTTGGCGCAAATGCTGTATCGGGTAGGGTCCAGGGGCCCGCCTTAGGGCCCCTGACGAGGTCCAGTGGCGAAGTCCCGGCGGGGTTCAGGGGGCGGACTCACACCATATAAATCTTCAAGTTTACTTCTGTTTGGTCCTTGAATTGATATGCCAGTCATAATTATATTTTTTACAAAGTCACATCTGACAAGTGATTAGACATAAATTAAGATAGACTTATCCATTTCACATCAGATGTAACTTATGGCCTTTATTGTGATTAATAAAATTGTGACTTAAACCAAAACGAAAACCTTATTAAACTTTGCACGCAAGAATAAAATCACCTAGTTATAGATATCTACAACATACACACATATGGTATCATCGGTACATGCTTAGTTCTTTGAGTGTGAATACTTGCATTTTGTTCAATTAATACGAATTATTTGTCTCTTATAAGTTCCCATATGGGGATCAATTAAATAGTCCTGCAGAGGGGACTCAACGTTTGTGTTCTCTCATATAGTTATTATTTATAGTTTACGCAATGTTTACTTTTGATGTAAACTACCAATCATATCAGTTCAGCGTGGGTGTGTTCTCGTGATATCAAAGTCCAATCTCTATTTTATATAAGTTCCGTGCGTTGTATCTATTGTAGGCTACATACGTATATAGTTCAGCGTATATAATCATGTACTTCCTTCTTGGTCCGACTCGAAATAACGTAAGAAAGAACAAATATCTGGCTAGGTTAATAACGTGATGCAAGAGTACGGGAAAAGGTAAACATTAAAGTAAGGTAAGTCTTAGAAATGTTAAACGGTGATTATTTCAAACATGTTTCCTTAGTTCACCTGTGTTTTGATATTTCATTAAGTGGGAAGTAATATAACCAAATTATAATGGTGATTGGTATAAACGTTAACTTCGTATATCTATTGCCGTCGGTAGTATACTAAGGCTAAGAAAGTCCTAACAGAACAGATATCGAGATCGTTGCCATGAAACCGAATTCACTAAACCCTGAAGTTACTGACTGATTGAGTGAACTTTACGTCATCATGTATTGTCATTACAAGTCAACTGGTACTTGTATCAAGGTAAAGTACAGTTAATATGGTGCAATGATGGTGCTATCATTACAGCTCCATACACGTCTATGAGGTCGTATTTGTTATCAGCTACACCCGAACAGTTCCATTATGCCAGTGATCGAGTTGCACCAATATCTCAACTTCTGTGTAGATAGGGAAAGAAATACCCGTCATACCGTAGGTTACAAAAACAGTTTTTGAAGTCAATTCAGCTCATTACAGGTCTTCCTACATAATTATCTTACTCATAAACACTGATCCTTATAACTTTCAGTTCATTACAGGTCTTTCCACTTAATTTTCCTTACTCTCAATTTGTTACTCCAGTTATGATAATAATACACACTGATCTTTATAACTTTCATTACAGTTTAAATTTCGAGATCAAAATGGCCTGCCCATCGCCTTGGAAAGACATCGCAGATAAATTTTTCGAATGTTCAATTTGTCTGGATCTGTTTAAAGAACCGAAACTATTACCGTGTCTACATAGATTTTGTAAACAATGTCTGGAATCTTTACTAGAAGGACAGGTTGGGACATTTGAATGTCCTCTTTGTAAAGATGTCTGTAAAATACCAAACAAAAGGATAGATGGATTCAAGACTGACTTCCATATGAAAAGTATGCAGCAGTTTATTCAGCTACAGAAAACAATTGAAAATGAAGAAGAGAGGGAATGTGTTGGCTGTGAAGAGAAGTTAAAGGTTACAGCTTACTGCTTTAAGTGCAAAGATTTTCTTTGTGAAAAGTGCTATCGATTTCACTTGACCAACAGGATGGTTGCTGATCATAGGGAAAATGTATTAGCTCTGAAAGATGTTGAGGGAAAGAGCCTGACACTAGAGAAACTTGCATCATTGAAGGAAGCTCCTAGGTGCCATACTCACCCAGAACACATGGCTCAGTTGTGTTGTTGTACTTGTGGAAACCTCCCCGTTTGTTTGACATGTACGTACGGAAAACACAAAGGTCATGACCTACAAGACGTTGCGAAGGTGTCGAAAGAAGAAAGAGAGAAGTTGCAGAAGGAATTGGAAGAACTTGTAAAACGGAAAGAAAATGTAGCCAGCTTAACTAATAAAATAAGCAAAGTAAATGCAGAACTTACATCAATAGTTGCTGATACAAAAGGGAAATGGAAAATGCAGTACGAAGATCAGACCAGGAAGTTAAAGAATAAGAAAGAGAAAGAAAAGAGAGAATTCAACAGATTCAAAACAGTTCTCAAAGAAAGGACTCGAAAAGAATTGAAAGAATTAAAATCAGAAATGGAAAAGAAGATTAGAAAAATAAGAGACGAGTACGACAGGATGATTAAAATTAAAATTAGGGAATCAAAAGAGAAAGAGGATACCCAAAAAAATGAAATAGAAAACAGAGAATTACTGATTGACGAAACAATGAACAGACTTGATGCAGTAATAAAAGAGAGAAACATAACAATAGAAGAACAACAGCAACGCAAGCTTAGAGAAACACAAAACTTATCAAATCTTTGTAATCAATGGGTCAATAAGTTTGAAAATTTGTCTACTATAGCTTCGAGTGTCCTTCAATCACATAACCACTGGACTGACGCACAGTGTATTCCTGATATAAGATCTGCGAGCGAATCTCTAGTTGAGGATATCATGAAAGATTTTCCAGAAATGGAATCTTTATCTGATGTAAATCTTTATCCAATGTTGTGTATTTATAGAGTAAATATATCGGATAATGTAGAATCTGTTGTTGATTTTGATGTGATCAAAGGTAATTGGTTTTGTTTAACTGGTATAACAAGTACCGGATCTGGTTACATCGTCGTCTCTGGGGCATTATCACGTGACCAATCATTTATCACAGTCATAAACAGACAAGGACGTCAGATTCGTCATGACAAGATAGATAAAGTCAAAGGGAGCTCTAATTATCCCTATCGTTACTGTGCTGCTTTATCACGTGATAAGATAGCTTCGGTTTGTAGTTCCAATCAGGTTGGTGTTTATGATATTCATGATGGGTCCTTTACTCAAAATAACATTACGTCCCTCTTTGATGACATCAAAACGGTGGATGTGAAATATGCGACTTGTATAACTATTGATCCTAAACGTGGCCACATCATTGTAGGTACATCACGAAATATTAGATCGCTGTTCATACTTGATGAAGAATTGAAGTACATTCGAGCTCTGAAGCTGCCAGAGGTTATAAAATGGTCAAAAGATATCCTTTATCATGAAGGTGTTCTGCTGATATGCGATGAAGAGAATAGATGTGCATACGCTGTAACCATGGATACATCTAAAACAGAGGCAGAGTTACTATACGAGCTTCCGAAACCAGATTTTGACGGAAAGACTTGGCATCCTTGGAGTATATGTGCAGACAGTGCAGGATATGTATACATCTTTTGGTATAGTGCTGGACAACGTATCATCACACAGTACAGTCAAGATGGTCAGCAGTTGTTGACAACCAAATGGACAGAAGATACAGCACAATGTATAACAACATTGATGACAGAGGAGGGAGAGAAGCTACTTGTACCTACATCACAGTCGGCAAAGATCTTTTGTTATGGTCTGGTGAGTATATTACTACTACTAACATAAATGTTGTTAATGGGATACTCCGATGTAACGACAAATAAAGGGTACATACAACTGTGATAATATCACCAAGGGTATCATCTTCCTGTATTGACTTTATGTATGACCAAGTAGTATATAATATTAACAACTTTAGTGTTCGATTGAATTTAGCTCAAGTAATAAGATTAGTAGAAGTTATGTCCCAAACCCAATATACATGAACCCAAAGTGCACAACTTGTTTACAATTTCCTATGCCGAATCGTAAAGGAAAAATTAAAGAATTTTAACGATATTATGGTACTGTTGTTGACAAGACATCGCACTGCCAACTAAAGTTGGCTAAATAGAAAATAAAACAACAAAGAACAGAAAAAGTGAATAGAACAGGCAAGAAAGAAAAGAAGAAAAGAAAAGAACAGAAAAGAAGGGATTTGGTTGTTGAAAAACATTTCACAAACAATCTAACATGTCTTGTCGATGTGAGCATTCTAACTGTGCTTCAAAACTACAGAGAACAAGATCACATTTTGTAACATATAAATGTTCTTTCCAACAGACACCAGAATAAAGTCAACCTGGAAAACATACATGAAAGAAACGAATATCCAGAGTATACACTACACTGAATCGAATGTCAAGGGCAGATGATGAGAAGATATTAATCAATATTTGCAGAAACAACGAGAAACTTTAAATGAAACGGATCCTTTTTCTTTATCTTATGAGATGAAGAAACAGTTCCTGATGATTATCAACAACCCCGATGAAAAATAAGAAGAAATAAGTCTGCTTAGGTCAGATGGTGGTCATGTTGTGATTTTCTGATGTCATAATACTAAGAAGAAATAAGTCTGCTTGGGTCAGATGGTGGTCATATTGTGATTTTCTGATTCATAATACTAAGAAGTAATAAGTCTGCTTAGGTCAGATGGTTCTCATAATGTGATTTTCTGATGTCATAATACTAAGAAGTAATATGTCTGCTTTGGTCAGATAGTCGTCATATTGTGATTTTCTGATGTCATAATAATAATTGATTTGTCTAGAAGTAACATTTAGTTTAGCGGTTACTATGATACATCATAGTCGCAGTAAAACCATAAGAAACATTTGCCGTAGACATATGTTCAAGCAATTCTCTCTTAAATTTGGCTGCAAAAGAATATTCATCAGAGGGAGACCGAACTTTCATATTTACAGTGTGGTATTAATGATTTCTATGAATCTTGTAAAATTAATCATGTACATCGAAACATATGCGTAGAACTGCTGACACTCATATTAATAATTATGGAGCTGGGGCGTGTCTTTACAATTATAATTACCCAGATGAACATGTGGGAGAAATCGAATGGCTTATAACTTACCTTCACATCTTGTGTCTATATATTTTTTAGTTTTAAATAATTTTTCTCTACAATTCGGAAGATCATTTCTACGGTTGATTAACAGGGACATAGGAAGAAAACAATTTAAGATAAAAAGTCAAAATTTTGAGATAAAAAGTCAACTTTTAACTTTTCTTTTCTTTCCAATTTTCCTATTAAGCCACCGTATATTTCAGATAAGAAAACTGTGCATTTGTCCTGCATAAAGACCCACCCCAGCTTACTATAGCCGTGGCCTTGTTTCATTGCTTCTTATGACATTCGCTCGACCATAGTATTTAGCCTACTGCATAAGATCTGAAAGAGTCGATTTAAGTATAATCCAAAAGTGGAGAGGAGTGGCAAGTGATATGAAGAGTGACTAGCTTGCTCCGTATTATAGAAAATACCAACAAACGTAATTTTGCTCTGAATTGTTCAAAATTTCGAATGAAGAACAGTTATTTGCAGCCTCCAATGCCAAATCTTGCTTTCGATTAGCGTGTAGGATTGCAAAACTAGCCGAATTTGTCATGTTTGATCTTTTATGATACGATTTAATCATATAAAGGACTTTTTTATTACTCTGTTTTCCTATAAACGGATGCCATGGTTTTGGGTTATTATTATGATTATTATTATTATTATTATTATTATTATTATTATTATTATTATTATTATTATTATTATTAATCTTTATCCATTATGTTCCAGGGCCCCACAATTAACCGCGGTCCCGGGACTGTAATATACTGATGTCAAACCCCCTCTCGTTAGGCCTGGCTAATATGTACTATACTTTAACATAATATACACGATTATGAATGTTATAATGAAAATTATTATCAACAGTGTTCTATTTAGAGTAATACATCTCTTGTGATACACTAAATCAGCATAAATGGTTTCTCGTATACATCACTTTAATACCAGACTAGACGCTTTTAAGGTCGGAAAACTCGAACCAAAATTGTTTTCTGAACATTGTTTTTAGGTATAATAGAATCTTATTATAATATATAAACCACCTACATAAGTTAGAATCTTAATGTCACGTAGCATTTCATGTGTTATATAAACAAAGAAACAAAGATGGTGTGATCGTAAAAATATTTTATGGTTTTATTTCATTTTATTTCTTGACGGTTTGATAATGTTTAGCATGATCCCGGACTCACCTTTGATTCCTTTACGTGAAAGGATGTTTCTCGTTGTATGGTATATATAGGAACACACATAGAAGAGCTGTTTGTTACCAGTAGGCTCCGCTAGCAAGTCACATTACATTTTGATCTGCTTTGGAATTGACGTAGTTGCAGTTACAAGTCAATACAACTATGCCTGGAAATAGAGGTAACCGTCAAGGGAGACAACGTCGCGTAGGTAACAAACGTGAGGTAAGTCTATTACTGTCTTAGTGGTTAATAGAGGTAATTGTCAGGGTGGGCCTCATGAAGGAGATAATATGAGGTAGGTTTGTTACTGTCGTCATAAAAAGAGGTACATGTGGAGGTAAGCCTCGTGGAGGAGACAATGTGAGGTAAGTTTATTACTGTCGTCATTAATAGAGGTAATTGTCGAGGGGAACCTCATGAAGGAGGCAACGTGAGGTAACTTTTTAACATTGTCATTGTCTCCATGACACTTCTTTTATTTTGAAGTTTGTGGGAAATCTTCGACTCCCCCACCCCCAGCCATCCTCCGCAAACTGAAGTACGGTAACAGAATTGTGAAATACGTATTTTATCGATAAAAGTGGCGGAATTAAATGATACATTTCTCCATAGAATAGAGGTTGAATTATTGACCACTTATAGACCATCCCTTGTAAGTTGTAGCATATAGTCAGCGGCATGACAGCTGATAGACGGGGGAGGGAGCGGGGGCGGGAGGGGGGGGGGGTTAAAGAAGAGCGTTCAGTTGCTCAATAATTTGCTAAAAATAAGGCGAACAAAGGAGATCAATCATATTCCAAGAAGGTGCAGAGTAATTTCTTTTTCTAATATGTATTTTCTGCTTGAAATCACTATAAAGAATCAAGAAGTAGCCTAACCTACAGTGGCTACACCCGTGTATCATGAACTCACCAGGATACTTAGATACACTTCAAAAAAGGGCTCTTAGGTACCTTCCAAAGAGACCTTAGATTAATTGCCCTTACTGAAATATACGTCTATTCGAGCTAATGTACGAGAGGAATATTTGAATTATTCAGCTAGAGAATCGCTGCCCGATCATAGGCGTACGGGACCATTTCATTGGGGGGGGGGGCAGAAACTTTTGTGCCCGAAAATTCCCGTGAGACTATCTAAGCGGAGCGCCACCATCAGTAATTGGCGCGTAGCGTACAAGACATTTTTTGGCAAAAAATGCCTGAGCTCAGATTGCAGGAAATGGCACTTCTGAGGCCTTGCAAGTTGCATCTAAACATTCTTTATTTTATAATCTCACGTTTTAGAAATTTAGGCGATAGTGCAAAAAGCGTGGTAGCCCAGATGAGCCGCGCTTACGGTGGTGTTACACGGAAATATTCGGGCATCATGATGCTAAATAAAGAAAGTCATTAGGCCTATATTACTGAATATTAATGTCACAAAACAAATAACACAAAACGCTCTCCACGGAATTGTCGGGCAAAATATGTAAAAGATTCGAGCAAGCTACTGCATATTTATATATATATAATTTTTTTCTCCTCTTAGGCTGCCCGAATTTTTCAGGATATTTGCCCGAAATTCTTGTCCTCTGGAAATTTGGGGGGGGGGGGCAGTCTGCCCCACCGCCTCGTACGCCTATGTGCCCGATGGTCCACACCGGCCCGGGATACGTAGATACATTGAGCGTTTCAGAGTAATGCCTCTTTCTGGCATGTGTTTGTGAGCTTGAAAATCAAATATATGTAATTCATTCCCTTGTCAGCCTACCTCAGGGGGCACCTCAGCCAATACCAATGAAGGCCTATACCCCAGCTCCATCAAGTATACCATCCCACGCCCTCGACAAAGTTGTCAATCACTTTGTCAACTCAACTTAGGTTTGAAATTTGAGTCCCCCACCTGTGAAATCTTAGGTCCTGCCTATTACAGAATTCAATGGGAAATGATGAAAGGCCTGGAGCTGTAGATCTTTTGAACCCTAACAATTCATTTTATTTAAAGCGGTGTGCCGTCTACATTCTATTTGATTAACGTGAAAGCATTTTTTACCAACTCATAAGTGGTGACTTTGTTCGTATTGTTTTCCAACTGTCCAGACACCCCCTATATAAATGACCTATTGGCTTGACATCTTAACAAATTGATTCTCTAAATTGGTATAGGGTCAACCCATTTGATACGTATACAATGTAAAAATGGAATATTACAAACCCCTGCAGTATTGTAAACATGGAATATTGCAAAACCCCTGCAGTGTAACCGCGAAGCATGTCTAACTTCATTTTGTGACGGTATTTATAATAAAGCCTATATATTCTGTCCTTTGATTCCTTTACGTGAAAGGATGTTTCTCGTTGTATGGTATATATAGGAACACACATAGAAGAGCTGTTTGTTACCAGTAGGCTCCGCTAG
>KN882951.1:33855-52744 GCA_000934455.1 Apostichopus parvimensis
TTTTTAGAGGGCGCACATCTGGAACAGACATTTGCCAAAACGTAACTTGGTCAGGTTACGAAGATGACGAGTTTTAAAGGAAGGGATTGGATGTTCTCTATATACGTACATGCACATGCCCATGCAGCTGTACAGCTTTATAGCGTTAATATGGGATCTGTTGTAAAATGGTGGCTCCCACATATTTTGCACTCTTCGGGCCAAACCATTCAAAACATTGAAAATTATACTGACAAAGGGAATAACCACTATGAAAATAGAGAATTTTTTTCCCCTGAGTAGTATACCATTACTTTGTATTATTTTGACAGTATGTGCTCATCAAATATGGTTGTAGTTATAGTAAGTATACAAAGAATGATTTTATCATGTTCATGGAAAGAATTCGTCGCCCACACACCTCTTTCATATCAGTACCATTCATACAATGAAACCAAAAGTGTTGAACAATGAATAAATAAAGAAAATCAAATCAAATCAAATCAAATTTTCGACTTTTATTTCATTATATGATCTCAGCTTCGAGCATAGGATAGAAACAAAAAGGCATTAGTCAAGAATGAACTTTAAGCTCAAGACTGGATATTCGTAACCGTATCCATCCACAAGATGATCTCCCACCCCTCGTCCCTCCACCCGCTCCCCCCACCCCACATCTCTCCCCCTCCATCAGGGGCGTCGAGAAACCATTCTGGAATCATTATGTTCAATTATTAAAATGAGAATACGTTATTCTTTATCCAATACTTCCCTGGTACCCCTGAACACCCCCTGACCTCTTGACTCTACACCCCTCCCATCCCCCTCTTGCCATGTCGTCACTGAGTCCGGGTTCTAAATTGTCAAGTGCAGGAGATGATCCATGGAATACCAGCACTACATAATGTTATACATACAAAGAGAGGTGATGTTTCGGGGAACTTTTTCTTGCACTCCATTCGGAAACCTAACCCTTGAGAAAACGGTTGTAAGACATTTTCAGGCTTCGCCCTCTATTGACCTTTGGCCTTGTTTTATGCAATAATTGGCACAACATGAAAGCAATTAGTACGGTTCTGGAGATCCATTGTCTTTTATCAATATTTTTACATTTTTGGCCTACCATCATGACAAACGAGTGTTGCCTCTGGCAACAATTAAAAAATGATTCTTAAATTGATATAGGAAAGGTATGTGTGGGTCCCAAAGTAGAAGAATAGTTGTCAAATATTTATCAAGATTCTTCAAACATCAATTTTGCACGGTTCCAGGTTTGAAGTCTGTTAACCAAAATTAACCTTTAACTTTGCACTTTCTGCATTCTACAACGGTACTATATGCACGCTTTTACCGTACAGTTTTCGGGCGATCATATTTGACAGATGTTAGCAATTTTGCATTAACTGACCTCAAATTAATTTTACCTTCAGGAAAGACGGCTTCTTAAGTCATTATGTATGGGAAAGCAGGGTGTCTGGTATTTGTTCGGTCAATGTTAACCATCGTTCTTTTGCTTTTGCGAGATCACTTCGATTGGGGATAGGAATCAAGGGCTCCCTGGAATGACCTGGCTCCCACCCCCCCCCCTCGCCCCTGGCCGTAGATAGATCCCACTACTACCCTATATTGATAACAAATTGGCGGGGGATCTCCACCCTGATGACGATACAGTAGTAGTATGGAAGCCTAGAAAAGACATCATAATACTGCATGCATGCAGATATGCATGAAGAGGACTTCGCGGACGCTCGTCGCTCAGCAACCAAGTGTCGATGCTTCTATTCTAGTTGCTTACTAGCGCAAAAAAAATGAGCTGTTACAATGGCACCGTACACGTAGAATATCGCAGTTAATAGTGTCAACACCTTCAACACTACCGTACATACTGCACGAGGTTTCGCAGAATCAGTAAACTATGTAAAAAATAAACAAACACACTACGTGTGCTATATGCCATACATTTAGGAAGAAAGTAATTGATTACAAAAACACACAAAAGACAAGCCTTGAAAAATACCTGCAATTCAATACTAGAAGCACAGACAGCTGAATCCATTCACAATGTTACCAGTCACTTTACCGGCGAACACAAAAACTTAGTCTTTATCTCCAACACAGTTCATGATTGCCATGATCGTAGAGTCCCTGCATATGTGTTAAGCAGAGGTGGAACATGTACTAGCGCATGCGTATCAGTGATGTCTTAGAACAGACAAAAATATAAACAAACGCGTTACACGAAGCACGAGACACTAACTTGAATAACATCATAGCAAACAGCTAATATTCGTGCACGTTGCATTTCAATACCATATTTGCTTTTTAATAACGCTTTGAAGGTAAATACCGACACTGTAAAACTTATCTTGCAGATATGTGATACGAAATATGTCCGCTAGCAGTCGTGACAATCTACGCCGTTCCATTAAGAAGTGGGCCGCACCGCCATAGATGCATATTGTAAAGAACTATGGAATCCAGTGAGATCATACCATATGATCCCTTGGGCTGAGCTCTCCGTCTCCTCTTGCCCTATATTAAGACCGTTCAAATTGGCGTACAGACAATCACCATACCACCAGCCACCTTTGTAGATGCCGGCACAATTATGACCCTGGGCGCGATCATGGTCTCTGTCTTTGGTCGTAAATGGCATGCCGTTGTGAAACGTCATAGCATCACCTGAAAGATAAATAAATTTTTAAATTTTTTCGGTTGTTGACGGATATGAGTTTTGTAACTTCTAAATCTAAGATCGTTTATTGAAGTTTGATGTCAGTGCCAACACTCGATATTTGCCTTCTTGTGGCACATGGACAGCACACAGTGACAAATTAGCAGCCTCGTCCTCACCCCCACCCACCCTAACCCACCCCGACCCACCCCACCTCTGACACGGCCTTTAAATCCCGAACGGAACTAATTAAGTTTCCTTAGAATTGTTCATCTTAAACATTTCTATCAGTTTTCGCTAAGGATGTTAGTTGACGTTTGATTCTCCTTAATTATTCTCACTATAAAACAATGCAGTTTTAGTTGTTTATAACGTTCAAAAAAAGAGCCAAGCATAAAACTATTTTTTTTTTTGCTCAGAGCATTATCCGTTCCTCATTACATTAAAATGTAGAGTTTAAAATCGTTTTGAATTCTCTAATACAACATGTGGTATATTACGCTGTCTCACAACAAACCATTTTTATGTTTTTAATTAATTTAACGAAGCTATGAGATGAATTTGATTTGTTGACATTTTACCTGCTGTTCCGTTGTAGTTACCAACAGAGAGCACGTAATTAGAATTATAATCGCCGACATTAAAATACTTATAGTAAGCGTAGGCACGACGACCGTTGTAAAGTTGCAAATCGATTCGTAGCTGGTATTCATCCTGTTTAAGCAAATGGTGAATCTTGTCTAGACCCAACCAGTGACTGAGGTTTGGGTCCCCGAAACCTCGGCGATAGCTGCCCATCCCTCGATCAAAATCAGTATTTACGTCAGTTCGTCTTTGAATAATCTAAAAACAAAATGAATTAGATCGGAAGTTCATGACACCAGACACCAATTTGTTTGTAAAGTTATACTTTTAAATGTTCTCAGTTTTCCCCAGGGGCCGTAGAAGCCGCCTCCCTTCCTCTGCCATCCCCAAAGGATCCGCGCCTGTCCACCCTATGCCTCCCCCCGCAAAAATAGTATATGAAAATATTTCTTACAGTTTTGGGAAAAAATACTTTCTTGAAGATTGTAACCTTTTAACCACTTGGAAGTGGATTAGTCAATGACGTAACTTATTCACTAATATCAGAGGGAATTTATAAGTTTGAAATTAATTTGTCTGTACGCGGCTCTGAATTGCTTTCAGTTCTATGCATCTCATCAACATGTCCGCGATCTAGATCTATGATAATTTATCATCTCTGCCTTCGTAGACCTCACCTGACCTCACCCTCCCCTCCCCTCCAAACCCTCCCCTCCTAACCTCTCCCCTCCTAACCCTCCCCTCCTCACCCCTCCCCTCCTAACCCTCCCCCTCCTCCCCTCCTAACTGTCCCCACGCCCTCACACTTCCGACTTGGATTCCGTATTGGCTCTTCATACTCTGTTTTGTTGCGTCATATAGACCGATATATCCAGAGGGAGTAAGCTACCTCAATGGAAGACTGAGGAGTCTTACAGATGTAACGAAACATTAAAATAAACACAAAACCTAGGTTGACGTCAGTACTGCAACATCTTGATCATATTTTCTTATTTTATGACTGAAAATACATCAATGTCATGAATAACGTCTGAACATGAATAACGTCAGAAACTGAAGCTGCTAAAATCATCATAGGAAGAGGTGTATTCAGAAAGATTGATTTGGAAGAAAAAAATTATATATACGTACCGTCCACCCCCCGCCATCAGTTACGTCGCAGTAAGCCAGGAAAGGTCTGTCCACATTATGCGGTTGAATATAGAACACACCACTGGAACCCTGACCGCGCGTAAACAAATCCATACAGTCACGTGGTTGAACACCAGACATGTGAACTATAGAAATGACGAAATAGAGAAAATAAAAGCTGGCAATACAAAAGAAATAAAATGCAAACTGAAATTGATTTTATTTTACAAAATTGGTTATGCAAGATGCGGGACCTATACTGAACTATTCGGGCGACATGCTCCCGTTAACCCAATAACCCAATGGTTGAAACTTCCAAAGAGAGTCTAAATGGATTTGTTGGAAGTTGTATCGTACTAAGGTCGCCTATCGCCCCCATCCTTTCCCCTGCCGCGTCCTCCTTTCCACACAACCTGCCATGCACCCCCCCCCCCTTAATACCGACACAAATCACACATCTTGTCATGAACATTTGCCCTTAATCCGCCCATGGTTGTCATGGTTATATGGGTGAACAAATCCGGCGGTTTATCCAAAGCTGAAGTTGGTGCCCCCTTCCTGCCCTCATCTGTCTATAAATGCCTGATTACGTCATTCATTAAAGAGAAACGGTGACGAAGCTTTATAATTTAGTTTAAAAGCGAATCCATCAGAACCGAAATATATCGCGATTTTTTTTCTTCTGTATTTGCATACCTTTCCATTATCTCATAGCCTGTAGGGATAACAACCTCTTTACTAAAGGAGGCCTCGATATCTATTATCGGTGATGGCCCCTTCTTTTTCTTGCATATTTTGGTTGGTATTTTTGTGTTTTTTACCCATATCAGGCCCTACGATCAGATGATGAAGCTTAGTTAGCACATGGATTTCTTTATATGCTCGAGGCTTCCAATGTTTCATCGCCGTACAAATCTCTCGCACTACATATAAGATAACTCTATTTTAAGGTTCAGCTTGCAAGTAAGGCTTATGAAGGGTTCATCCTAGGTTTACATATAAATGTGAACGTAACCACCGAAGCTTGATTCTGTTTTTGACGCTCTTCCAATCATGTTAAATATTTTCAAAACCACCATCTTTATACAACCCATCCAAATCTAACTTTGAAAACGACGAAAGCACTTAAATTTTTGAAACGATAAAAAACGGCATAATTTCCTTTCAGGGATGGAGCATCCTTGCAACAATTTTATGTCGACATTCTGGGGTCTTACAACAGCATTACAGTGAGTTCGTTCACCTGGTTTATATGCTACTCGTGTACGTGTGTTAGCATTATATAGTAGCGCTTACTGTTAATACATACTAACCCTCGAGGCTTTGTATATACTCAGTTGTACCATGGAGCTATAAACAGTCTGTTTATAGCTCCATGGTTGTACTGCCAAAAAGGGTGAATTCTATATTGTTGTACTAACGCTACAACTATGTGTCTATATAATCTGTGTGTACTATGCTTCTCGGCTTCGCTTCGGCCTTTTGCCTTCGGCCTCGCTTCTCGGCCTTTTGGCTAAGATCATGCGTAGTACATGTTCCCTTTCGAGGGGAATGGTGATACACACCCGACGATGATCACACAGTCACAGTCCCGATGCAAGGGGACTGAGGTTGGGAGCGGATCAGTCCTTCGGTAGTTTGGTTTTCGTGCCCAGGTTCTTTCCTGGGCGACTTTTTCTTAAACAGTATCTGTGTGTACTATGTGTTGTTTGGGATGTGTTAGTGCGATCCCTGCCTCAGTACTGGGAAATTCTACAGTATACGGTAGCATTTTCCCTTGCTCAGAGACACAGGAGCGCAACCACGTCAATTTTTGAGCGGTGAGGGGGGGGGAGTGAGTGGGGTGAGGAGGTAAACCGCCAGAAAGAAAATCGGGTTCATTCACCGCACCCAATGGCAGACAGACTTTTACCTAAATTTCTAGTGGATAGTACATAATTACATAACATGTATATATGTGGTACAACCTAAACAGTCTGCAATTGTTTTTTTTCAACGTTGCAAAATGTAGAACCATTTCGCACCTATGCACTCTTCCTTTAAACAAACTTCCCAGAGGGGAGAGGACACCCCTTAGGCCCTTATTCTTATACATAACTTTGGATTATAAATCTAACCTCAGAAAAAAATAATGATTTTCTCGTCGGCAATACTCTTCCTCTGTGATTTAAAAAAAAAGGGTTCGAATTGCGACCGCCATTTGTGACAACTGTTTGCGATAAATCAACACAATAATTTCCATCGTTTTCTCTGGGGGGAGTTTACTTTTAGTGAAAACAATAATTTAAGGACGGCGGTTATGGAGCGCTTATACTTTCATACATAGTAGTAGTTGAAAAGCTTAACACATAAAACATATAGATTCATGTATCGATTAAAGAAAACATGGCTTAGAAGGTAAGAAACGGTCAAATTATTTAGCACCAAAAAAAAAATGAACGAAGGAAGGAAAAGTGGAAACAGACCTACGTCACGACAGAGTTTACACGAATGAAGTCTCTAAAGACATTATTTGCATAAGCCGTGTCAGTTATGTGATTAGAAAGTTGTGTCACAGCTGGGAATGAAAAGAAATCACAAACGGGTGGAACTATTCCCAAGTCTCAACACATCTCCTACCCGCCCCCTCCACCCCAACCGTGCCTTTGTCGCTAACACTTCTGTGCTAAACTGTAAAATGTAATGTAATTCGTGATTTGGGATTAACGACTCATTCAAGACAGATTAACAGTTAGGTTATATTCCATAAATGTTCACGATACAAACAAGACATATTACGCGCTGACAGACCATTTCCATAAAAATCAAACACGAGGTAACGAAATCAAGTGTTTCCGATTAATGAAAACTACCAGGGTTTCGAATGTCTATTTCATTCCAGTTTTATCGATTCCATAAAAGAACAAGAACCACCACCCCCCCCCCCTTGGCAAAAAAACCCCGCTACTGTATCACGGTATTTTTGGCATTTATTGTCGTGTTAATTACGAATGTTCGGCTCTGCCGTTGTTTTATTACTTCTTCTATATCCAGTTTTAGAACAGTGAAATTATTTGTACTGTTCACCCTCTGAAATTATAACCCACTGGGACTCGTAACTAAGGAAAAGAAGCGCCTCGCCTTCGATCACAGAAACATTGGTAAAATGGCGGCGGAGAGACACGTCTAAGCAATGATTAAAACGACAGGGGTTGTTTACGCGATGTATGTGCTGAGACTTTTAATCTTAAATCAGGCTAAATTTATGTGACTGAGGCCATGGGTGGCTAAGAGTGGCTGCGAGGTATGCACATCCAATTGGCCTATATGAATGCGGTCCATGTAGTGAACATATGAAAATGGGATCAATTATGATTTTTTTTGTTTTGTTGATCCAACCATAGGTCATCTGAAAGAATAAACTTTACTGGATAGACAAAATGTAAAAAAAGCATGAAATTGTGTATATTTTAGGGGACATTGTATATAGGGCCTACACATGATAGATAGTGCAGTCCCGGGGACTCGGGGTCAATTAGGGGAACTAGGAAAATGTGGGGCAAAGAATAATTATATCTCATTTACATCATATACTTAATGTGAAACGAAGACTTCAAGAAGGGAGGGTGAGGGGGGAAGGGGGCGGTGGTATATTTTCTCTCCGGGTACAAACCTGTTTCTAGTCGACGCCACTGAGTGTGTAAAACCAATACAGTCAAAATGCAGATATATTGTTACATTATCTTTAAGATTCGGGTACAACATTTGAAACTTCAGTTAATGTTATTCGTAACGTGTCTTATCCACAGGCTATAAGCCAACCAGCAGCAATAATTTACCGCAATAAGATGAAGCTAGACGGTCATGTGACGTCATCGATGATGTCACGATTAATCGAGAGGTTAATCATATGAGGGCGACAGGACGAGTAACTCACAGGAAATATTAAGGAACTATTGAAACTTGCCAAGGTTAGTGGGTAAGTATCGTATTTGGTGAGTGGTTTAACATTTACAGCTATGTTAATGACAACTTTCATACAGTTGAAAGGGTCCTGTAAGCATGTGTGACAGTCTTAGTGTACAAGGCTCATTTCCCATGCAAGCAGAGATAGACGCCGAACCGACCCATCAGCCTACCCCCCCCCCCACCTCCTCCGCACCCACCCACGTCACCCAGCCCGTCCGCTCCTTTCCTTACATCTCAACCATCTCCCCTCCTTACTTCTCAACCCCGACAATCCCACCCCATTAGACCCCTCTTCTGCGTGTGCATGTCACAAATTAAGATTCGAAATTTCAAAAGTAATAGATATTTTGTATGTAGAAAAGAGTAGGGTACAATCATGTCAAGGGCGAAAGGGGGAACGGGGAACCAGGGCAGGGTGGGTTACATCCCAAGATCCCAAGGGCTATTAGGGTACCCAGGAAAACATGGAGGGAACCCTGGAAAATATGAAACAAATAATAGAGTATTTTTGTCATTTCGATAATATAAACATTAGGAAGCAAGCGAGGACCCGTTGTCATTATTTTCCCTATCTGTGTCCTCGATCTCTCTAAAAACTATTCATGAATGAATAATGCGTCGTTCGCACGACTTCTACCATTACAATGTTACTATCATTATGACCTCGCTGGAGGAATCATTTCCCGTTCTATGCCATAATTATGATAGCTGCGTTTGGTAATAGTCATTTTGACTTTTTCTGTGACCTTTCTTAATACAAGGCAATACTACAATACTTAGACAATTGAGTTAGGCGAATTCCCTACCAACCCCTTCTCCCATAATTCCCTACGGGTGACAGGAAAACAATCTGGTTATTATGTTCACTTTATGGATGTTGTACATGCTCAGTTTCCGACTCATGCATTGAGGATCGCTGTGCGCACATTTCCCAATCATAGAATCAGTCTCCCACCCCCCCCCTCACTCCCCTTCCTCCATCCCAAACCAGGTTATGATCAATCATGAAAATTGTGATTATATAAAAAACAGACCATTAAACGGAAGTTAATGCTGGGTATTACCAAAACCAGAACACGGCAGGCCTGAACAAAAAAAAATGCCTCGAAATTGGGTTCATATATACAAACTGGCTCATAGCTCCAAAATTAAAAAAAACTGCTTGGTGGTTGACGTACCAAAAATATAATCTTAGACATTATTATGAAATGAAATGGTTATACCTACCACCAAGGCTGGTAACTGAATGGCTTAAATGTCGGAGTGTATCCTCTATGTTTTTGATGGAACCTTTCACGTCCCTCAGTTGTTGCTTGATCTTCGCGTCTGCAATTTTAGACGCCTCGCATAATGTTTCCGAGTTCGTATTGCTTGTTTCGCGGTCTTCATTAGAGCTTGAAATCGAACAGACGTCGCAGGTCCTTTTAACTTCACCCATTTCAGTTTCGATGGACCTCACGATATTCTTAAAAGCTAATATCGTATGAACAAGTTGTGATCGGTCTTCGTCAGAATCTGGTTCGTCGACTCTCGGTCTTTCTCGGGGAGTTCCGCCCGGCAATGCTCGCCCAGGTAGTTTATCCGGGGGGTATTCGGTATAATTCGGTACGGGCCTCAGCTGTCGTCTGGTCGTCCTCCTCGATGGCGTGGTTGGAATAAAAGGAGGTAGACTCGTGGTAGCCATGGTCGTTGTAGTTCGGACCTTCCTCTGTGTAGTTCGGGCCTTCGTCGGTGGGTTTTCGTCATCTAACCGATCATTCGCGAATTGATCTTCGTCATATATATCGTTATTGTCGATCGATGATAACCACGATGGCTCCTGCATTGAACTAAAACCAAAGGTGTCCCCGACCGCGAAATAGGGGGCCACTTGATTACAAACAAGCAAGATCACAAACAAATCGAAAACTAAAATCATGATGATGACGAGATGTTTATCCTTATAGTTTCTCGACAAAACTGAAATTTAACGGTTTTGATTTTTGTTTTTTTGGAGGAAGCAGCGACTACAAAGTGTCTACAGGTAGCTTCCAGCTGTGTTCGAATTCACATCCGTGATCTATTAACACCGAAGACGGTTCGCTCGGATGTTAAAGTTTGTTCGTTGATAATTTCCAGCAGGATGGTGCTGAGAACTGCATATAACCCAGAATGACGCACTGGTGTGGGAAGATAAGCGATGTCTGGAATATGGCAGTAATTCGTAGTTAATCCAGTGAGTAACGTTCAACAACTTCCTTAGCTTTCTGAGTTCAAACTGAGTTCTATGGGATTATGGAGCAGATAAACAATGCGTACAATGAAACAAGAGGTAAATCGATATCAATGAACCATTGATAATAAAGAAAATCACGATTGAAAAACATAAAAAACACACGCACACTTAAAGATCCTCTTATTTCTGTCGTAATCGCTTAGCAACCACGCGAACCGTCAACTCGTGCGGTAAACAACTGTTGCGACCCCATGGATAATGTGTGTGACCTGTTATGGTTTAAGTCAATGGTATGAGTCATCGAGGTGATTACCCTCGTAGTGTTCTTGCGTACCAGGGAGCCGTACCTGCTCCTATGGTGCACCATATGATCCTATGTCATGCAACAAATTTGGTTTCTCAGGCGATATTCCGTACAATGCACACCACCTGTTGAGAGGAGGCACGTGAAAGATCTCCGGGGTCTGTGAATCACGTTCCAGTAACTCACACATTGCAGGCCTATCTATGGTTCAGAATGTAGACAACATAGCAGCCGGGAAGAAACGATAGGCTGGTTAGTGTCTTAAATATAATGCAGAGCTCCCAACTGACCCGCATTTCGCGGGTTGGACCCGCATTCTAACACCCAAACCCGCTGACCCGCGCAAGCGTCCGAAAAACCCGCATTGTAATTGTCAAGTATACATAGAAAAAATTGCATCAAATTTTGACTTAGCAACCATCATTTCTTTAGCATTTAGCATAATAGAGTATAAAACCTCCTTCACAGCATCATTTGAACCTCAAATTAGCCTATATTTCTTTCCATTGGGGCGAGCAGCGAACATTTTCATGCCACGGGAAAGAATGAATTATCACCTACTATTCAATTTATTGATGTTACACACAAAAAAAATGCATATTTCTCAGAAAATTTTGGATGACAAAAGCCTTTCTAAGTGCCACCATTTTACATGTAGGCATCACCAGGATTCCAAAAAAAAAAATCAAAAGGGGGGGGACACCCCCTCCCCTTATACCCCTCCCCCAGGACGGCGATTCGTGTCATGGACCAGCATTTGCCTTCTCAAGAGTTGGGAGCTATGATAATGGAGTACAATGACGTCTTAATGGAGTTCAATGACGTCCAAATGGAGTACAATGACATCTTAATGGAGTACAATGGCGTCTTAATCGAGTACAATGGCGTCTACGGTCTCAAATCCAAAGAGTGAAAGTTCACTTCATTTGAAAATCACAGTTTACCTGCCTCGGGCATTTCAATAAGCTCTCGCAGTAGATCGGGGAAATTTGAGCTGAGGAAGTGAATTTTCCATGCTTTATAATTCCATTTTAATTTCCATAATAAATTTAAGTTATGTTTGGTGGCTCCTCGGTAGTTAAATTTGGTAGAAGTCCTTTGTTGCGCTCTTATACTTGGCAGGGCGGATCGGCAATTTACTATATACGTCTTTTTACTCTCTCTTATTTCCCTTGCATTTGTATACAATTATAGGTTCCAACGAATACTATATAGGCCTATACATTTTAACCCGCCCCCCCCCCCACACCCACGACTTTCTATTTCTTGGCAGTGTCTATCTTTCTTGTTTTCGGACCAGTCTTACACTGATGACCTGAGATATCCCAACGACCTTTAACGCGAGAAGATTTCAAGTTCCTGGGATTACCAAAGTCAATCTAAGCCAAGCAGCTTTTCTTGCTACCATTACTTCTACCTCGTTGAACTCAATTTCAGCCATGCGAACTTCCTGAGAAGACGCCTGTACATTAAAGATGCCCTTCCCCTTCAATCACAAGGCGTAGAAGACCAATTTTGTGTCTGGCTCCTATAGTGAAATTAACCAGTGAAATGCTCGATGAAGCAGTGTGCGAAAATATGAATTTCGATTAGCTTAGCCTCATATAAATCTGACATCAATTGTTCCATGTCTAACACTTATCTCCAGCAAATAAATCACACGGTGGCCTCCTTCCTCCCCCCCCCCCCGAGTCCCCTGTCATGATATAGGTCCCGGTTACCTGCTAGGGACCGGTGTCCCGCTTGGTCCGTGGCGCGCTGACTTACTCTCAGTGGTCGCGAAAGAAAAGCTAGAAGCGTCAAATGTGTCGCTTGTTATAAGACCATAGTATACTGTCGGATATGTCGCTGAGCCAGAGGCAATTTATGCAAGTATTCCCCTATATCAATCGCCTTATACGTACAACACACGTATGACATACGTATAACAATACAGTATACCTCAACTTGTCAACTTGCGTGGCAGTTAATTTGAGCTCATAATGTAAATTGGATTGAAAATGAGCAAAATCGCAAACTTTAGACTTATGGCAAATTATTAACTTTATTTTTGAAAGAAGAATGCATGGTTCTCTCTCTCTCTCCCTCCAATATGGAAATGACCCAGTAACTATTACTGCACCCAATCCAGTGGCTTAGCCACGGGACTAGGCCATCCACCACACCCCCCCCCAAAGAAAATGTCTGCTCCCCCTCCCAACAAAATGATCAGAAAACAGAAAATAGGTTCTGCCTACCCCTCAAAAGCTTTGGGCCCCCTAAAAAAAGAAGTCTTGCTACGCTACGCCCTGATTCAATCTCTGCTGGTGTCACTCGCTGATCTAGTCCAGGAATGTCGATCGCAATGTTGCAATGTTTTACTGGTTATATATCACACTGGTAACATTATAATTAGGTTTCATCTCATCAACTTATCATCTGGTCTTTATGCATCTTGTCGTCTAGGAATCTCAGAGCCGTATTTACTGCTCCGAGGAATCTCAATGTAATATCGCTCCTCTAATTCGCTCAAAGGAGAGATTTAATGAGACCAAATTATCGGTTCCAGAAAAGCTTATCGATACAAACATACTTGATTGTTATACCATGAGCACGTGATATCGACGGCATACCTTATTCTATCAATGTTACGACCAATTGTTAATCAACTTAATAATCAATGACGGCTCATTTTGTGGTAACTTTCCTATTCCTACCTCCCTCCTCCCGGCATGACCGGTAACCTGATAGCTCATCGTATTAAGAACCTTATTAGTAACAATATTAAACATCCACCCAGAGTAAAAGTTTGTAACATTAATCAGTCCGCCACTGTCAACTTTAATTACATCATCAAGACATTAGAAACTCGGTACCACTGTAATGAAACATCTCTCTTCACACGTGTATTAGTACATAAGGTGAAGACGAGGTGTAGCCTATTAAGAGTCTACACCCCCGGGTTCAAAACCTTGGCAAGGAAACAGATTCTAGAGACCTAATTCAAAATTACTGCTGTGACAATGTTGTTGAGCGGAATCTTATCTGGGAGATTGGGGTTTCGTAACAATGTCCTTAACCATAGCTGCACTGCAGTGAAGATAAATGGGATGGTTTGAGTGATCATATGCTGGGGGCACACTCTCGCTTGCTAGATGGGGTTGGGAGAGGGTGGGGGAGGGGGAATTAAGTAGCTACCTCTGGGAACAGGAATAGGTTCGACGACTACACGCCTGCCTCGTAACTCTCTGATCACTCATGGAAAAGGGAAGGATTTTAGTAAACCGGTGTTAGTCCACGAATATGGATAAGGATTTGATCAGCTTACATTGGCATCTACAACCCTTGGCATGCAATATCCTCAACTTAAGTGGTTTTGATCAACATACACTGTTACAAAGAAAAACACATTAAACAAAACTAGAACACTAAATCGGATTGTTTCTTGTATTATTAAACGCACTTGGAAGAGATCAAATGTCAGGTAGCTAGACTTCTCATATGAGGGGAGCCCAAATCCTTTCTGACCACTTTTGTTCATGGGGGGGGGGGGGGAGGGGGAACAGACAATAAAGTTTAATAAAGAGTCAATAGTCTATTTTTTCCAATCATTATTAATATTTAAGTTGAAATGAATAATAAAGGAGGATAAAAGAGAGACTTGAACATCATTTCTGGACTTATATCCATTATCGTTACTTTAGGCCATACCGTCCTGAAATTAGTGAAACATGAAATATCTTAATAAATCTTTATGCCAATTGGCAAAAGTTGTTTTGATTAGGTTTTTCTGTATTTCAGATTCTTGAAAAATAGGTTTAAACTTTTCCTGAGATTTGTAAATTAAAATGTCTGTTCCAGTGTTATTCAAAAAAGATCGAGTGAAATGAATTAAGAGCAATGAATCCAGTGGTAGTTGCAGATAATTACATGAGTGACCATTTCTAGATACCCAAAGCAGGTGAAAGAATACCTCTTCAGAGAAGACTGTCAAATTTTTATGTGATTTGTATTTTTGGATTGGCTAGGTCTTTTGGTGATTCGTAGGTTTGGTTGGATAAGGTTTTTAATTAATTGATAGCATTATAAGCACACCATCGACAACTTAATAAAAATAGAGTTTTCTAATTTGTTACAGATATTCTAAACCAGAATCCTGAGAAATGCTGAGTCTTGATGACTTTAATATACCAGGGATGTGTCAGTCAGAGAGATGGATATACATCAATATATATCACTATTAAGAACTTAAGCTTATCCATTACGATTTAGGGATGAGATAATCCTTCCCACTTTCAAACTTCCTGACTGACAGGTCTTAAAGGTCATTTATTAATGTTGCTTGTGTTTCTTGTAAAAAAAAAGCTTTTCAGTTCATACTATGAATAATAGCTGGCAATAGACAATGCTTTGAAGACAAAAGGTTTTTTTTTCCGATAAGTTCACAGGTTCATTTCACAAGAGAGTGAAAGTGGCTGTCCCCCTGTCCATCCCCCTCCCTTTTTGGCGACAAGCAACAGGCAGTGTAGAGTTGAATGTTGAAATGTTGAATGCTGAAACGTTGAATGTTGAAACGTTGAATGTTTCTGTATAGAACAACCTAACAACAAACAAGACAACAGACACACATTTCTAACATCCAAAATGTTTTACAAATTACTCCAGTTTCGTATTTAAGTTGTCGAAATTAGCGCAGGACAAGTCATGTCCTATTGCATAGAAATTTGTAAATGAGGAGCTCAGATTTAATGACTGGTACCAGTATCCTCGAGCAAAAATTTGAGTTTTTCTAGCCCTACTACTGTTCTAACCTAGCTATTTACTACAAGGACATTGTAGGTCACATGATTTGTAAGTGTAATCTTCTTGGGCTACTACTGAGTTCTCAGCAGTGAAAGAAAACCAGTGTCATAGGCAAACAACGAGCTAGCCTTCAAAGAGAAACTCTAGTGTTGGATATCTCTTCTCAATATAAACACATGATTGCTTATACCTACTTCAATTCCCCCACCTCCCCCCTCCGCAGATGAGCATTAAGTAGAACAGCCATCTGACATCAACGACAGCAAATTTAATTTTTATGAATTAGCTTGCCTACATATCCCTTGTAGTGATGTAATGTCCTGGTCCAATGACTAGAAAATGACGCAAACTGTTAAGTAGAACGCAACCACGATACGTATGCGCGTGCTAGATGTTTCTATAGAAACTGTCACAATGCATTCAGAATACCTGAGGAAAATAACCAAAAAAAAGGCAATGTTTCTTGGCTTTCATTACGAGATAATTTGGTAATCTTCGTGTGATGCTTGAGGCCGTCCTTTTTTCGCTTGTGACAATATAGATGTCACAAGTTGCATGAGACGCCCTGACTAATCAATCCAACCATTCATTACATTAATGTGAGCCTATGATCAATGGTTTGCCTACATTACCTTTAATCGCATCTACATACTACCCGTTACCTATGTGTTTAATCTAACACACAAGTCAGACAAACCACTTCCCTACAAATGATCAAACGTTTGTTTAATATAGATCTGATCACATTTACATAATATTACCCCACCCCCCCCTCCCTGACCCCTTGACCTTGAGAGTCTATTGACCTTGAAGACCCCTTGATCTTAAGGGTCCCATGTTTATCAAAACACCAAACTTTATACTTCAAAAACACTTGGGTGTGATCAACCAGCTTGTCCAAGAAATTATCGTTAATCTCAAAACTGAGACCAAATCGACCATTCAAACTACTCTCTCCTTCTGCCATGTACTCTCCCTTAATCTCATCGCCTTTCTTTTGATCCCTAACGACTGATCCTCGATGACTGATCCTTTAAATCCCTATTTATTCCTTAGCATTGCCATCCGTTTGCTCCGTCTGGCCTTCGGTATTTTGGTCGTCTGGTCTCATGGCTGGGAAAAACAGAACCTCCTGCAACGAAAAAAAAACAAAAAAACACAAGAGGTAAATTTATATCAGCCTTGGACAAAATCACTTGCCTTATAAAAAATGGTTAAAACATGGTGAAAGTTACCTCTGCAAATTTGATAGAAAGACAGATATTTTTTTATCGAAGCAGCAAAGGACAAGCTGGAATTACATTTTAGATCTAGCAACGGGAATTACTTCATGCCGATATAATGAATCGGTCCATCTAGCCGACAGGTGTACGAAGAGCGGCCGGCGTGCAACTTTTCCGCATCCAGAAACCTGGGGAACACTCAAGGGAACAGTTCATTTTTGGTGCAAGAAAACCCACTGTTTTGACCTCAGTCCCTGATTACATGAAATAAAACCATTCTGCATATTTTGTCAATCAACTCATTCTGTACAAGAAAGATCTAAAACCTCTTGAATCAATCTACTGTAAGTTTTTCTTTTTTTTATTTTTTCTTCCACAAAACGTCAAAACTTCTGCAAACAGTTCTCAGAGCTGTGTGATTTCCCCAGTGTCATATAAAACACGTCTCGGACACAAGTCCCATATTCCACATGTACAGAAAAAAAGATGATTTTGGACAGAATCCACTTTTCCTTCAGTAGTGGCTATGGAGCAAGACCGAACATAAAGATGCCAACATCTACTCCAATTCTAAAGCTCTCTCTTTTTCTTTTTTTCATTTCCTCTGACCCAGCACTCACATATCTGAATCACTGTTGACAATGTGTTATACTATTCACAGTGGCTGCATCCATTACCAAGAAGTTTCTCTCCTCGTAACAGATTTATTACCGCGAATCTTTCGTAAGTTATCTCAGAAAGGCGTCATCGTCGATTAAAATAATTTTTCGTCAGCTCTGCTGGGGTTTGTCTAAGCTATGTTATAAATAGCAAACAAGGTCACGGTAAAGCAGAAATTTGCCTTTGCTGTTTTGTTTTTGAAAGAAATTACATTTTGCTCTGGACTGTGATACTAGCAAAATGCTTTGCTTTTGAGGTAAAACTATAAATAACAAAACAGTAGTTTTTGTTAAGATTCTTGGAAAGATATTGCCTTCCAGAAAGATCTTGCCTTCCAGATGGCTCTCAGGTTTTTTTGTTTTTCAAGTGATACATGTAAATCTTCTGACAGAGATGATATTGATTTCAAACAAAATGTAAAAATTTTTGAAATCATACTGACATCATGTTTCCATGATAAAATCTGTACGACTCAAAAAAGATATTTACTTTCCAATTTTACATAAGAGCAAATTATTTGTCGAATCGAAGTTTTTTATTCAAAGATAATGCAATTTGAAAAAATTGCTTCTGTTATGGCCGTAGAATACATAATGTTATATCACCCTTGTACACACAGTAACTCTTTCTAATTATAAATATTTAAATTAGATGATTTTCTCTGCACCAATTAGGAATCTGATAACAAAACAAATGACAGAGGTGCCCTTTCCCTTCTCATTTCAGACGTCATGAAATTACAAAATGACCCTCTTTTTTTGGGTGACAATTGTTAGTCAATAATATTTACAAATACGATACTATACACATCTCGACCGAACTTTCTCCATTCTTTCAGATATTTCTAATAAATTGGAACTCTGTCCTTTCTATCCCGTCACAGTTTGTGAGGAAATTACAGACTTGAAGTGCACTTTATGACTTTTCAGACAATTTAAAGGGTAATAAAAAAAAAAAACACATTACAAGCTTTGATGAATGATACTATAAACATCTAAGCTGGTTTGTCTTCATGCTTCAAAATATTTTTTTTCAAAACTCGAATTGGAGTTCAACATGTGTTTTTGTTGGTTACTGTCCTAATTTGTGCGGGGAAAAAAGGACAAAAATAGCCACTTTATGACTTTTTATACAATTTAGAGGTCAATCAAATCTTACAAGATTTGTAACAGACAGTACTGTTTATATCTTGATAAGATGTTCTTGCTTTTGTCACATTTGAGTACTGCTGTCACAATATGCTTCCTTGAATCATCCTTGAACATTATCTATCCCCATACCCCACCCTCCAGTGGGTGGGAGCCCGTACTCACCTTGATGTTGTTGTTATTGGTCAGAAACATGGTCAGTCTATCTATCCCCATACCCCACCCTCCAGTGGGTGGGAG